>VRMD01002243.1:0-13839 GCA_009872375.1 Sminthurides bifidus | reverse complement strand
AAGGGATGTAACATTCATTATTCAATCATGCATTTGAAATATCACTTCTTGGAAGAAGGAGGGTTCATCAATTATGAACCAAGTTGGCAAATCGATCAATAGAGCTCACATTTCCCAGAAATCCGTGTACAAAAACTGCAAGCTGCCACTCTTGCTCTCGACTCGTAAGAGTTGAAGCAGTAAAAATACACTACTACTTGGTGCATAATGTTTTTCAGATCTGTCTTAAAATTAGTCTAGACGGGTCGTGAAACTTCCTTTTTTAACGGATAGAATTATGCCCTCTGTCTGAAAACAAAATCAAATAACCTATAGCAACTGATCCGTACTCCGTACAAATAGCAATAGTGCAGTCTTGGTAGTTTTTTTACTATGGATACTTTCTTTATTTAGCTGTCTTGTAGTCGATACTCATGTCAGCGACTTGACCGATTAAAGAGACCAACAAGCTCTTCTTCCTTACGTTGTTAGCATTCATGCTGAGATTTAGTGGCAATCACCACGTGCCCATGTGGGACATAATCATACAGGCTTCACCAATTTCCCGCTAATAAGAAACATCATGCAATGCGTGCCGCACGCAATTAGCAGTCTAGCAGTTAGCCTTACGGCACACACACAATCTCATCCGGCTAGACCATGTCGCCCATCACTACCAGTCATAGTGTTTGACACTACTAGTAAAACCGGTAAATTCGTGAGAAATACGAAGTGGCATCAAGTTGTCTTAATTCATAGTTATGATAGGATTTGAGCGAACAATACTAAATCAACTTACCATTCTATGATAATGAAAGGGGAAGGCGTGGTAAAGTAAAGATATGTCGAGGAAAAGAAGTAACAGAGTCATGAGGACCGTAAAAAGGATAACGAATAACAGGAGACGGATTCCTGGCCACGTAAGGCAGTGAGAAGACTCCATAAGTATCTGTTCCCGCGGAAATGAGGCAGCCGAAACTCACCATAGATGTAATCTGAAATTCACAAATTGTCCATTAAACCTAAACTTCCACGGCTACTTGTTTCTCCTCCCTTTACCGAGTCTTTTTAATGCTGTGAATTTGCATTTCTCCCCAGCTCGCTCTTTAAATTTTTGCAATTCCTCCCTTCAGCCACTAAAATGTCTCATGCCGTACGCTTACGTTTAGTTAGACCATCATTAAGCATGGAGGGAGTGCACAAGCCTGTGCTAGTAGAATGCTTAGGATTTGTGGAATGTGAATGATGGAACATTTATGAAATTGAATCGATATCCCAAGTAATATTTTCCTAAAACAACCACCAAAAGCCTGGTACAGGCAGGCAGGTGAGAGAATGTCTGCCTTGATGTGGGAGAACAAGTGGAGGAATTTCTCTTTTCTCCATTTCCCTTCCATTTACCTTACTTAGGTCGATCCATCTTGTGTAATCGGCCTCGGTTAGAGCTCGTGGTGCCAGAATATATTTTGTAGATGAAATATGGTCATGGCACCAACGTCCGGATCCAGTGCCATAACTTTCTGTCCGTTCCCAAAGACTCGCCTACCTTCTTTCTATTACCACATGCTGTACTATTTATACCATATAGTGAATGTGAACGGGTCCTTGGATCTAATTACGTATGTAAGTTGCGTGTGCAATAGGAATTACGGATCTTGGGAAGGCGAAAGATCCCAACTCAACTAGGTTAATGCTGAATTACTATTTACGAAGCTTTTAGCTCCGCCGCTCCTTCTCTCCATCCATCCTCCAGATTAACTCTTATGTTCCTAGGACAAATTCCTCCGAAATGCCACTTTCTTCCAGTCAAACTCTATCCATTACTTTCTCCCGGTCGCTATTTCCTTTACTAAGTAAACAGTCCATTAACCATCGACATCGTTCAGCTACGTTGCCTACAGGGATCCATCTGTTTCGCTAGTTGAGAGTTAGCGAATATCAAACCGTAAATAACCTTTAATTACCATCATTTTTTCATCGGATCTTTACAGCTGTTACTAAAATTGTTCTGCAATACAATTAGCTGGATTATCGGTATGCTCAAAACTAAAATCATTCTCTCCTTCTTCTATCGATCCACCGACTCTCATTAAGAGCGAAAATCTAATTTGCAACCAACAGCTGCGCTCATTACGGTTCAGAAGCGGTGGACAATGTAATGATCAGGACTTGAATGTCTCTACCCCGCTGTACCGCCTATTTAAGTTGTGACATAAATTGGTTCGAACACTGCAGTGGTACGACTAATGAAGCCTGGACCAAAGGCATCAAAACCTCATGCCTTTCTTTCCTTTTCCTCGCAATTCCACAGCTAAAAGCCACAGGAAGCCACAGTCCATGTTTTTGTACGGGATCTGCGCTCTGTGGCAGCTGACATCGGAATAGCAGCGGTTCTGGCGGGAGACTGCTATTTCTGGACTATGGACAGCTAACTTGCTTCTAGAGAGAAACAAATTGGGAAACCTACTTTTGATATTAGGAAAAGAAAAGGCCAAAATCTACCAACCCTGATTCGATCAAGTGCATATGAAATCCACTGCTCCAAAATTCAAACAGGAGTTGGCTACCTTAACTCACAGGTATCTTGATACGGACTGGACTAAAAGTAAAGCATTAAGGGTTTGGTTCGAAGTTACTGCTTTCAAATCTAAAGCATATGCTATGCCAATTTAGCTTGAAAGCATGTACACGCTATTGGTTCGGATTGGGCAGAGAGTATTGATTTAGAGCAAGGGAATAGTACATGGCTTACTAGAGCCTGCCACACATTTATTTATTTCTTCCCCTTTAATCTCTTTCACCAAGTAAGAAAAATGTACGTTTGCAGAATACCCAATTTCATTCCCTACCCTAGATTTGTATGGGAGATTTATTTCCTTTTCATGAATTCAATGCTTGAGATCAAGTTGAGCACGAGGAAGGTGAGATTGAGGGAAAATGCGTTATCTCACGAAAATAAATAATTCAAATTGCACTCACCATCAACACGATTCGAAGGATTCCAATTGGAGTCTTCAAATGACTTGAGTCACAGTATACGGAAACAGGACCGCCGATACTTCTCACCTCCGAATTATCCATCTGTGAACCAGTATTTGCGTGCTGACAATCAGAGATTCCAAATAGAATGCCACTAGCCCATACTTTCACCAATAAGAGCTTTGCTCTTCAGCTGATTCCAGTTGCATGAGGATGTATTTAAAAGCAGCTCTATAAATCATGTTATGCACAAGTGGCATAACATCTCGGCAAAATGCACTTGAACCAAAGGGAGGATGGGCACAGTTTTAGGGCAGGAATTTTATACGAGTATAATAAAACATGTAGTAAAATTTGGTTTATTTTTGTACACTGGACAGGACTGAAGTTACTGGAAATAGTCGATTATATTTAAAACTCGCTTTGTAATTCATGAAAAGAACTATTTACGAAAGTAGTAATTCGGTGGAGGTTTCGTAATTTCCCTTCCGCTTCCTAAAATTCCAACAGAAACCTGGCATAGAAGGCCAAGGTTTGTGTGAAAACAGATGAGCGAGTGTGGCCTTGGTTGAAGCAGATGTAATCATGTTCTTTCTCCTCGGTCCTTTCATACGTATGGATAGATATCTTCCCAAGTTCGTGCTTCTCTCCCAACTTTTGCCGGGAGCAGAAAATAGTAGGCGGGGAATATAGAATCTGCGTTATGGTACCTAGTCCCCCCAGTGCGACTCCAAGAGCACATTCATACAGGAGCAGATAGACCGAAGTGAAAGTTACAAGGCGCGGAGCAGGTTCATTATGTACGCCACACCGGAAATCTGCGCCCTTGGATCGTATAAAGATCCGTATTGCAGCAGCAAGAACTTACCGGGAACTGTACACAAAAGCACTCCATAAATAGCAGGGGGAATTGAGAAAAAATTGGAACGGAAGTACAATAACCAGGCAAAAGCTCAACGAGTAGGAGAAAGTAGTAAAGTAGTAACAAGAAAATAGGATGAAAAGGAGTGGGCAAGTGACGTAATGCTATCTCCAGGATGAAGAACACAAGAGAGTTAATACCACCCTGTTTGGCAACGTCCTGGCCAGAATGCCCAGTGTACTACAAGTTGCCAACTTGTTTAAGAATTTTCGGCCATAAATGCTTGACTGGTTTATGCGCGGGCTTATTTCCCTCTGCGTCCTTTCCGGCAGCACAATAACCGTTTTATGGGAATTCATGAGCGCTGTAGTGCTCTAAAATTAATTCCAGACGGTATGTAATTATGTGCGGCGCTGAGTAGGAATTCTCGATTAGGTTTTTGTCTGACTCAGTCAACTTATACTTTCATTTTAGCCCGTCCCACTCAATACAGAGCTGGAAATCAGTTTAGGGGAACAAATATAGAACAAAGTATAGGACTGTAAAGATCACGAGGGCTTCATTGTACCGTTGCAGCAACGTGAGTGCCGCACCAGTACTGGTTACCGCCCCGTAATCAGGGTGAAAGCTGGTGAAAGGAGGTGCAGCTCCGGTCTCCGGTGTGGTATTGCATGTAGCATTTATACAATAAAAATAAAACTCTCAATGCGGACAAGCGTAGGCCGTCCGGGCAAAACTACAGCGTCCACTTACTCTATTGTGGGTGTATAAGGCGTGAGAATCCCAAGAGTGGACGGAAGTTCGGGAGTCACAGGTCATAGTATCATAGGGCAGCCGGGAAGCGGAGCCGTCAATCTCAAAGTCTTGCACATCATCAGTATGAACACTTATAGGTTCCAAGTCACGTATTTCGTCCAGCAACGCATCAATTTCGTCCGCGGCGTACAAGTCCGACACGGAGTTGATGTAGCGCCCTGATGCACTGGCTGATCCGGATCTCAGGGATAATTTCTCACTTACACTTAACTGCTCCGACTTGCTCCAATCTCTAGGAATTCCACACTGCTTCGAAGGCATTGTCCACCACTCTCACCATGTTCTATGCGTGATCTTGTTTCTGAGCCCTTCCACCAGCACCAACAGCACAGGTAGTTTGGAGCAGAGGCTGGCGACTTGCACAGTTTCGCAACTGGGCTGTCCTCTGTCAAGTGAAGAGCGCAATTTATACGAGGTACTTTTCGCCTGGAAAAATCCTGCGAAATTCCTACCAGGTGTTGAAAACGACACGGGACACAGTTTTTCTCGACTCGAATGTCGAATTCTGGATTCCACGAGATTACTCAGATCTTGTGAAGCTGCACACCTAAATCCTCCATCAGCGGTGGTCCGTGTATCAGCTCCTGTTGACGGGAATACGAGCGACTTGTTTAACTTGACTTTCCTGTTTGCTGCCAAGAGGGTTTGTGCACACGCTTTTCCCACTCCGATCATAAAAAGTACATAAAGATGAATGACTTTGACGGCCACTCGAGCCACTGGTTGTAGAAGGACGTATTGTAAATGTAACACTCTGACTGCAAACCTGCTGCGGAATCTTGAACAGAATATTTCACACCAGTGTCCATGCTCCAAATGCATTTTTCACTGGGGACTAACGTTATTAAACTCCTCCAGGATTTCTTTCATTCTCATATCCGCTCTGCTTCGTCACTGACAGTTCTTCAAATAGTAGACAACAAAAACTGTGTGTGCATGTATACCTGCACAAGGAGTCTCACAAACCATCAACAGCACTCTCTCCACACGATTCTTATACTTTCTCTCCAGCCTACCTTCACGCCCGTTGCCGGCCACCACACACCAGCTTGACTTCACTAAGACGAAGCCTTGTCCGATCTTTTTCTTCCAAGTTACACAACCTTGTCAGATTACAACCCGTGATGGCTATGCTTAAAATTAAAAATCAGTTTCAACACCAAAATGGATCCGCTGTCTTTCCAGTCCCTGTTGAATCTGGTGGAAGCTTTGAAAAACCGAAATTTGACGGCTCTCCAGTCAGCCAAGTTTTCCGGTCTTTGTATGCGATGGGATTTTTCCCCTCTCCGCACACACTCTTTGTATACACATTTCTCTCTCTCTCTCTCTCCCTCTCCTCCAGTCAGTGGAACTTGTCTCCTCCACCCTCAGTCCGCCAGTATCCTTCATCTATGCAGTTTCCCACAGCGACATGCATACCGAATTGAGCATTGCACAAGGCCAAAGTCTCCTCTCGCCACAGTCAGGAAGCACACTCGGTGGAGTATTTGTAGTAAGAACGCAGCCGGCAAATAATTTCTTTCCCCTTTCTCCGCCGTCGTAAGCCCCGTGCACACTTTTCTCCCCTAATATAGCTCCCCTACCCGACGCTTCTCCTGACTGCAGCAGCTTATAAAACCCTCCAGACTACTACAAGCGAAGGGCACCAACATAAACTTATTCTCTCACCATTTCTCTTCCCTTTTTTCTATCAGTGCCCTCGTTGCCTGCCGTAGGTTTCGCTCACTTGTACCTTGTAAGGGACACGCTGAGGAACACGTTCGACGCATTGAATCCAGGTCTCAAAACTGAGATGCCGAAATTTATACGGCAATCTTTCCAGTAGGGTCTCCTTTCGAATATGCCGCATTGGGTGCCTCATCCCTATTCTAAAATTGTTATCTTCAGCGTCTCCTTTCTTTTATGAATAACGGATCAGAAGTGCACCTCGAATCCTTGATAGAAATTTTCCTAGATCTTGTTACCCCATGGTAAGTTACTGAGCGAAAGGCAGTAGTTGCCTTCTGACGCCTCCTTTAAGTCCTAGCTGGCCTTATTTTATCGTTTCTCTTGGCGGACACAAGCAGTACCGCAGCTGCAGACGCACCCTTGCCATGCTGTAAGTACCCGGGTATCGAACTACTACATCCTATCATTGGCATTCTTTACCCTTATTCGGACTTGTTATTCAACGCTGTCGAATGGCATAGTCCCGCTTTTTTCTGCCGGTGGATCGATAATAATGAAGTGATCCTTACTTGCTCCCTCGTCAGAACTAGCGTACATATACGAGAGGAGAGAAGAGTTCACTTCTCTCACATATACCGGCGACTCATTCTACTTTTCTCCCGCTGCACATGCAGGACTTGTAAGTATTCTGTGACTCATCTTCCACGGAAGACAGCCTGCAATAAGCCGGCATTCTTCATCAACCCAAATGCTTCAATGAGGCTTGGAACCTCCGGAGAAAGCCCCCATTCTCTCAATGCTTCTCGTCTTCCTTCCATGCTCCATCAAATCACGCATCTATGGACAATGCAGAGTATTTATGCTGACGATCCTATCTATCAGCAGTCCTACGCTGCTAATGTGCCCATCGTGCACATCATCTAAAGACCAAATCCTTCTTTCGCAGCTGATTCATCCCCGAAATCTCTCCTCAATTTCCTCCAATTCTATCCATCTTTTCCGCACATCTTCTTATCCATATTCTCTTTCAGAATTTCCCTGTCTCAATTCCCTTTTCATCGTCCATACGCACTTTCTCCAATCCCTTCCAGAGTAAGTGACCCTACAAATTCCGCATACCAAATCTGACTCTTATCTTTACTCCTTACTTATTCATTCTTTTCACGAACTTCTCCTGCTGGCCTCTGAACCTGTCCAAAAGTTATTCCACGCACAGTTAACCCGACTTTCTCCAGTAGCACTACCCGTAGGCGCACTTGCCCTTGGCTGAGACAAGTTGTATCCTTCCTCATTTCTCTATGTTTTACGAGCGTCAAGCCAGCTTGAATTATGCTAAAAATCATGTCAAATCCCACGTAAAGCGACCACCCTTCTTGGCAAAAGCTTTCTTCACCTCTTTCTCTAATCTGTTTCCACACTCTTCTTCCTCGCTTGAATATTTAACGCCTCATTACATTAACTTAAATATCTAGCTGCTACCATCCTTTTATCCCGCTACGAATCTAGAAGCATTCGACCACCCTTCTTGGCAAAAGCTTTCTTCACCTCTTTCTCTAATCTGTTTCCACACTCTTCTTCCTCGCTTGAATATTTAACGCCTCATTACATTAACTAAATATCTAGCCGCTACCGTCCTTTTATCCCGCTACGAATCTAGAAGCATTACAGCTTCTAATTTACCCTCATTAACATTTCATGACCATCACAATTTCTTCGTACTCGGCATAAAACTGAAGGGCTTGGCCACTTCATCTAAAGTGTTAACAGCTATAGTCAAAATCTTCATGTAGGAAACTTTAGCCCAGGCATATTATAGAAGCCAAGTATGGTCACTCTTTGGTCTTACTACCCGGCTGCTAATTTACTGTCAAAAGTTGTTTGATTGTTCCAATTTCTGAAATGCTAATTTCTTTCATACTAATTTCTGATCAGTAATAAGACAATTACGAATGCTCATCTACAGAAGATGGACGAGGTATTCCACGATAAGTTGCAGATTCGTGTAAAAATATTTATTGTCAGGAATTGAATCATTCTTCAAGGATTTCGGATGAAATGTGCTGCGTCAATGGTTGTCACTTTCGTTTCAATACCAATGTTCCCATGCCCCTACTATACAATCGGTGTTGTTGCGATTAGCTTGTAAAGTCGTAATGCACCATAAGTTGAAGCCCGAAACTTAAATGCCGTAGCTCTGCTCCCAGAACAGGCTCAGCAGTCACGGGATTTTCGTTACGGAATCACAACTTTGTAGTGTTAGTGCAGCAGTGGCTCTCGTGATTGTTGAATTGACCCAGCGTTACTGCATTTTCGATACTCTTTGGTTTCGGATTCACAATAATGGAATGCAAAAGTGCGAAGCATGATAGCTGCACAGAACTTGTTTGCATTCCCGCAACGCCAAAATTGCAGTGGGTAATTTCTATCACCCCGCACTTTTGAGGAATAAAAAGTTCGTTTTTAAAAACGTAATGATTCATTATCGCTGAAAGCCGAACGATATAAATAATCTCATGTACCATCGAAATCTCTCACTTTCAATGATTTCTACCGCCGAAGAGATTCAAATGTGGCTGTTCCCGCGCAAATCTCCCCCAGCCCGTTCGGCCTCAAGGCAAGCCACAAGTGTGTCTACAACATTTAGTTCGTGGTGGAAACCATGTGTTTTCTATTAACGCTGCATACTTTTTGGACGTGTTGTCACTTTTCTTAGGCAAATTGGAGGCCGGGCTTGATGATTTGCTTTTGTTTATTTCTTTCTATTATCCTATCAAATATGCAAATTATTGGTTCGTTTCGCTTGGAATTGTTCCTCAGAAAATGCAAGTTTAATTTGCGCCCATGATCAAATGACATTTTAGACAGTTTCAGCACATAGAGAAAAAATGCGCAGTTTCTGAAACAAGTGTTGCAGCTTTGCTTTAACCGGTCTTTAGATAAAAACTACTTTGCTCAAGTTCGTCGCAAATTAATGACGGTGGTATCAGCTACCTAAAAAACCAGAGGTTTCCAAGGCTTCTCATCAGTGATTAACGTTTGCAATGATTACTGAAAGTTGCACCTGTGATACGCGTGGTCTGGTGAGTAGGATGCAATTCTTTCGTTATTATTACAAAATGTGTAAGGCTAAGTAAATAATATGCTATTTCACGGTTTCAGCCAAATGCTACATCGACAAGAATAGCTGCTGACGCGTAACGTCTCCAAACGTACCAACAAGTTCGAAGAACTAGCAGAAACTAACGTTATGTCGTTGTCGTTGCCTTCGTAAAAAGAACCAGTGCCTTCTCTTTTTACTGTCTACAATTGTAACATGTTCATTTGTTTGAAGTGCTAGAGTTTGTTGTTGTAAGCTTGCCATCAAAATGTCGGATAATGGAGGTTATTGGAAACTGGTACGTTTCGGTTGTACCGATGAGCAACAATATCCTATCTTAAAGGAGGTCGAAGGCAATAAGGTAATTGAAATCACAAACATAGTTGGATAGTATTACTCATTTTTCTGTTTCTGACTTGTGTGATTTTGGGTTCTAGTTTTATGTTGGACGCATTAAACCGTTGGACTACGACCCAAACAAGTGTATAGCTCTTAATTCAGTCAACGTCTCCAGGTTTCATGCTGAATTAGAATTTCGAAACAAAGCTTGGTTCATAAGAGACTTGGTAAGCAGCACCGTGTCATTGAAAAAGAAAGTAATTAAAATGGTTGCCATGAGTGTATCTAAATGCGTTTCACGGTTGTTCAGAAAAGTGTCAATGGAATATACATCAATGACGATCGTATAGACTCTTCAAATCCTACAACAATTTGGTGGAAACTTAAAGACAAAGATATTATTGGTTTTGGGATTTCGGAAAAGGATTTGAATGATCATCCGAATTTGGCAGCTAATAGACAGCAATACTTCTTATTCGAATTCTTACACGTAAGGGTTCTCAACTTCTGTGAAAATAATTTTCCGTTAAACGTATATAACATCTTTCATTTGAAAATAGCTATACAACCTTATTCTTATCTAGGTACCTGAAGTGATTGTTCTTAGTGATTCAGAAGAACTACCTGTCGAAGACGTTGTGCCGGCTCCAACGGCAGCTGGTATTTTGAACGAACCAGTAAATAAAACATTTGTGGAACCAGGTACACACAAAGACAATCCTGAAGAAAGAAATGGATCTACTTTTGTTGAAGACCTGAGATCGACCAGTTTTGAAAGCGTCATGCCAACCGCATCGACGTCCAGGGTATCATGCCCGTCGGTAGATTCATTGATGGATACAGCGGACAAAACTAGCAAATCTGTGAAGACAGTTTCTTCTAAAAAACCCACAAACTCGCCAAAAGCTGGACCTGCGAGCTGGAAAAGGAAGCAGCAACAAATTGATGCTGACGGCTCAGAGCAAGTCTCAGACGAAATAGCCGTGAAAAGGAGAAAAAGTGAAAGTTCTGATGCAGCCAAAACTGTGACTGCAAGTAAAGTCAACGCTCGCATTAGTCCAGGTTCCTCAGTTTCAGATTTACCAGCATCGGGTAGTGGGAGAAATGCCACTAGTTCAATCGCTGTACCCAGTGCATCAAGCGAATTAAAGCGTAGAGAGATCAGTAGCGTTTCTGACGAAAACGACCGTGAGGCCTTTTCAAAGAAGCTTAGAATGGACCGTGCGGACGAGTCAAAAAAGCCACAGCCGAAGAAGAACACCTCCGCAGGTACTAATGTGCCTTCAACCGCAAGTCCCAATAGGTCCGAGGAAAGCACCCGCGGCGATGAGCAATCTAACGTAAGTAAATGGATAGAATCTGATTATTTCGTCAGTCTTCACTGCAATAAATCGAATTTGTAAACAAGGTTGACGCTACTGGTGAGATTTATACAGCACCGCTTTTGACTTTGTTTCGCCTTCATCTGTATTAAGTGATAAAAGTGCTATAAGTACAGAGAAAATATTGTAAAGCTATAAGTAAGAGCAAAGTAATTCAGTATACTGTATTACTTGCAGGCGAGAACACGTTCCAGGAGGTCCGATGCCGAAAAATCAGCCAACACGTTCAACTCAGGTAAATTGTCTCCGGCCGACGATATGAAAACACATTGATTATGCATCTAATCTAGTCAAAGTTGAGAAATGAGACCTCAGAAGAGATCGTTGTTTGCAGGGTCAAGATCGGACAGCAAGCAGAAAGAGACTCATGCAGACCATAATTCAAATCAGGAAAAATCATTTGGAAGTAGTGCGAAAAGCACTAAAGGTGAGTCTCTGGTTCAAGATATGCAAACAGTTAATGATATTTAAATTTTTTATAGTGATATCAAGGGTTCAAAAAGCTTGTAATCGCTGATTTATTAGAAACTCATGTGTTGGCAATACGTTAACTCATGTACATAACGAGGGCAATGATTGTCATGATAAAAGGTATTTTTTGCTTACGCAGGTCCAGAATTGTCGGAATCTATGATTAAGAATATGCCTCTAAACAAAATAGCTGCTGGTAAAAAGGTCGCGACAAGTGTGGCTAGTAACAACGATCGGAAGAGATTATCCCCCCGAAATGAGCAGCCGAAGCAGCAAGAACAGACTTCTATGAGGAACGCGCTGCATAAATCTACGGGTAAAAGCAAACTGGCAGATGTTCAAGTGGCTCGACCTCCCCGAGGATCCGAGGAGGTCGAGATAGAGGATACAGAGATAGATTTATCTCGGGTCTATAGTGAGATACTGGAATGGAACGCAATCTGGATATACGTAAGACTGAATAATGTTTGCAAAAACACTAAATCTCTGTACCTAACTTAATGTATCGTGCATTGGAAGACTGAAAACCATGAAAAGGAATTACAGTGCTGTATATTTTAAATAGGAACAAATGCAACAGCATTCAGTGCCAACGGATGTCATAAAAAATTTGGAAATGTCAACAACGAACCTGATTTTAAATCAGGGCAATTATCGAATTTATGTTCATGTGTTTTATCCATTACTCATGGTAGAGTTCTGGAAAAATATTTGCACTGACTACAGTAGATTAAGCAAAGAGGCTCGCTCACCTGTGGAAACGGGGGGTACACATAAGCAGCCCAAAGTCAAGCAAAAACTACCAAGGTTTGAAAAAAATTGATTTTTTGACAACTTCATGAAGTTCTTTGCAAGACAGGAGTTTAACATGTTGCTTTGCAGATCGCCTGACGATATTCACATTGGGCTAGAATCAGTTGAAGTATCATCGGCATGCCCTTTATTATTGCGGACTGAAACGTATAATTTGTCGAAAAATGTCAACAATGTGAATTCGAAGAAAGTATGGGCGATACTGAAGTGTCAATGTAAGTTACACCAGATTATATTTTTATGAATTATTGTATTTTTTCACTTGGTAATTTCGCATTTGAATCGTTCAATTTTTTAGCTTTTGATGTTGATCTATCGACCTCAAAGAAAGACTTTGGAATTATCAAACTGAGTTTTAATATGGACGATAAAATAATTGAAAAGTTTTATTTAGTTTTCGTCCAGTCAGTTACCGATCCCCAGACTATACAAGATGATACTACCGTGCACCCAAAACTTTACGGTAATATAGTAACCAATATCATACTAATCTTTCTTCGCATATGATGCAACTCGTTAACTCAACTTTTCATCGTGCAATAATCTGTGATTTTTAGCAAAGTACAGCAAGGAGGTCAAGAAGAAGCCGAAATTTCTAGTCAGGTTCACACTCGTAGTTCGATTCAATTCTGAATATCGTAATAAAGTCGTAGCGGAGGAAGCAGCGACACTACAGTTGTTTTCTTATACACATCCAAAAATGAGGGAATTCAAGGCATTACTATCAATGAAGAACTCGCCTTTATTCAGGCAGATATTGCAACCGAATTATGACGATAGCAAATTCTGTCCAGAATCCAAGCCGCCAGGTCCAGCGGAATTAGTGCCCTGTGTTTATGTAACTAATCAAACCTTGCTCATATTTGTGAATTTCATTTTTTATGATCGGTTATAATATATAATTCCTTCCACAGAAGCAGCTGAATACTTTACAAAAGTTGGTCGTCCGCCGAGTTGCAAAATCTGTTGCTACCAATCCTGGACCGGAATTAATGCTTTTACATGGCCCACCGGGTAAGACCCTCCTAGCGTTGTACGAACTAAGATGCATGTACGCTTTAAAATTAGATCGAGGAAATCACTAAAGCAGCTCATAAATTACTGTGAACAGTGTACTTTTTAGTCGTAAACCAGTTTTTCATATATTGTAAGTCGATAATTTGATTTTTGCATAGATGATGCTTAGTTAAAAATTGACTAAAGCCTTTTCATTAACAAAGTTTCTTTCTGTAAAAAAGTTAGCCATGCAGGCTTCCGGTTTAGAGCAGTTACTTCGTTATTCAATTGTTCAAATTATCACAACTCTAGGTGTATAATAGGACGATTTATCTGCCAAAAGATATGGTGAAATACTGGTTTTCATTTTTTTTGTAGGCACAGGGAAAACAAATGTTATAGTTGCGTTGATCACTCAACTTCTGAAAGGTAACAAA
>VRMD01002242.1:0-13839 GCA_009872375.1 Sminthurides bifidus | reverse complement strand
TTACCTGCATGGATAAGAGTTTCCTAACATTGTCCTGCGTCTGACGAGAGAATTGGCGGGGGTCGAGCATCCGGACGAGCATTTCGCCCCTCCGCTCCACGGCACCCAGGGCAGCAGCTGTCGTTGCATCGTGGTCGTTTTCCACAGCCTCCAGCTGTCTGAAGATTTCCGTTGAAATCCCACTGACCTGGAATTCAGACAGGTGCAGCATTAATTTTTTATCATTTAAGCTACCTTCATTTTAAAACCGGTGGTAAAAATCTCCATGATGGCGATTCGCAGATTTTTAATTTTGTTCTGTTTAAGTGACGATTACTGATATTTTTTATCTAGAATCAAACATCACCGCCAGTTAAAGGGCTCTTCTTTTACTAGTGATTACCAAATCAGCTCTGGCTTGTATTTATCCATTTTGCATTCTTCCAAACATCATTATTAAAATGCAAAGCTATTCAACCTATTCGTGCAAGATTCAAAGACTGCAACCAACCCTCCAGCAACTACGCAATATTGGCAAAAGCCGGTGTCTTCATTGTTCGTTGCCCTTTTGGAATGGGATTTTTATGCTAGGGCACAAGCGATCTGGAGGCTGGTTAGCGAAGCCCACTTCCTCCTTTTTTCATTGCTCATGCAAGAGCAAAGTTTTGGGAATTGGATTTTATTCTTGTGTGAAATAAAATCAGATCATCATCCCTTCTGACGAGAACGAGACAAGCCAACCGGACGAGAAAACCAGTCAGCAGTAGATTGAGCAAATAAACCTGATAAGCGAAGAAATCTCCCTAGAAATCCGCTAGTTCCTTGTGATGTTACACATTGTCGTATAGTACCAATGGTTGAAAATTGCATCGAACACTGCCTCTAACCCCCTACAAACTCGGAGAGGAATATCACATAGCCTGTCATCATTCAGAAGAACATTGGCCATTACAGGAGTGTTTTGCAGACTTGTGAAATTATTTCGCCCTCAACAGTTTCACGCTGAGGCATAAATCCCTCAATTATTATAGACGGGGGATTTCCGGAGTCCCGAGCCTCTTCACACCCGGATGAAATTGAGGAATTTAGCGCCAAGTATAAATTTGACGCAACTTTTCTCACATAGTCGTATATCTTGAGCAGGAACTGCAATCGACTATCCCTATGCTTTCTCCTCAGATTCTTCCCAGGCTCATCCACTGCCTAGAAAGCACGAAAGGAGAATAGCTGTCATTCAATACCGTATATGCAACACAATGCTTTCTCGGATTTCACCTCGGTGCGCATGCCTTGTAACGGGATTGGTTCTTTGAAAAAGTTTCATCATGGGCTTTAATAACTCTAACTCCGTTTAATTATCACCTTGTCATAATCCTCAAGTGCCCATAAATCAGCCCTGTGGAAAAACAAACGGGTGGAATCACCCCCATTGCTTCTTGGGAGAAAGTGGTCTGGATCGGGTGTTCCTCATTCTGGCCACGGAGAAAGTTGCTCTCGAAGGCAGAGAAGGCAGTGGCAAAAAGTTTCGCCAGTTTCATGAACATTACTTGCATGGAGAAGTGCTGCTGCGGTGGCAACGTGCAGCAAAAACTTATGCAACCACGAAGTTGCATAAAATCGGATGATATGACGCTTGAATACTTAATCATGTGGCGGTAGGGTTGTCTGACAAGGAAATCTTGTAGTAGATTTGCACTGGAAAGTTTACCACTTCCTAGGCTCTATCCCAGCCTTTCATTATTCCCGGGTTGGAATCATCCCATGTCCGACACTAAGTTTAGGCTACCATTTTTCAAAGCTGAGAGAAACCTTCAACAATCCTATGGTAACGGGGTGAAGAGCACTGCCTGCGTGTCAACATGACAAATTCGAGAGGGTTACACAGACTGGTAGCTTTCCTCGGTCGCTTATTTTCCGTCGTCTTCATTCACATGAATTACAAATGAAATGGGAAAGGAAGGAGTACAAAGCGTAGGACGGACTGAGGACAAGTGGTGGTGGAGGAGGCCGGACGGCCGAAACCTCAAAGAAAGCTTACAAGACCTTTCTGCAACTTAACTCCACATCGCTTGACAAATGAGACTATCTAGTTTTAGCGACAGTGGAAAATTCTCACAATCCAAGATAAATCGCTCCTGAGGAAATTCAATCCGTATTTCAACCTCCTCGCTCAATGTCCGCCTTGTTACGGTGAGGCGTTACCTTGGTCTTTGACCGGAGCGTTTCCTTTGTCATCAACGTCACATCAGTGTTTCAAATGGGGAACTATAGGCGGGAGGCTGAGTAGACCCAGCTAATGAACAATGAGTTGAAGGACAACTGTTTTAGCTTTCTGTCTGCAAGTCCTATTACGGGGACTGAAGCCCTATGGACTCGGAGGTAGCCCTTTCTCCGATGAATAGGTTAAGTTTACAGAAAATGGCGGTACTTTTGGCAACATTTAAAACTTCGATACTCACCTTCCGGAAATCCGGCTGGAGGACCATGTGCGGAAACTCCTTGCTTGCGGCGGTTCCTCCAACTCCTCCGGGTTCGCGCTCCCGCCACGCCCGAGGGCTGTAGCGTGGAGGCGATTTGGCCGAGTTGGAGCCGTCTTGGACTCGCAGCTGGTTCTGCATTTGGTGGAATGTCCCTACCTTGATCCTGTAAAAATTATTTAAAAACATTAGTCATAATTTAGGTAAATTAAAATTCCGTTTATTTTAGAATTTTTACTGAGCCTATGCATGTAACGTCAGGAAATTGTGAGATTTCTCGGTCGATAGAAGAGGCTGGTCTACGAGAACTTGAATTCATGAAATCAAACGAGTAGAAACTATTCATGTTTCAACCTCAGCTCAATCAGATTTCGTTAGTTTTCTACTTCATTATACGAAAATTCGACGTTCTTCCCTCAATCCTTCCAACTTTTTCTGACCACGACCCCTGCTCTTCACCCCACAACCTTCGCTTCAAATCTTGGTTTCAGGTATAGACATAACAGCCTTCGTTTCTAATCACAAGTTGAAGTCGAACAACTTCCCACTTCATCTCATTACTGCTTAACGACGAGCTGGAAGAGTACCAAAAAAGGCTCTTGGACCCACAAGTGTCGTAACTTGGCGACTTTCAGGTTGAACAGCTCCTCGACCGAAAACGAAAATTAGGAGACAAAGGATTTGGCGAAAATCTGCCTGGAATACATCCAGGCTTTCAGAACAGTGTACAGTTCCACGCGTCTTTGTCGACAGGTCCAGCTTCCAGGTTAAAAAAACAATCACGCTCCTGATTTGCTATTCAAAGGTCTTTGAACTTTGACCTGGAGCGTTTTATCTCCTTGGTAGACGTTACGTACTATCTCAAAGTACATGCAGTCGATCTATGTTAGGCTATTTTGAGAAAGAACCGCATGTTGTCATAGTAACGGAAAACTTTGATACCATGAGCCCGAAAACCTGTGACTTTTTGCCAATACTTCGGGGACTATGCATGGAGATGGGTTCGAGCTCAAATGTCAAGATTGTCAGTAAACATGGAACATGGACAAAGTTTTATCCTGGCATCAAAGCCCTTGCATGCATCGAAAGTCCTTGCTCATGTAAAATGCAAAACCTTCTTTTGATTTCCTCTATAAAATCGACGCTCATATTTAATTCTGATTTGATATCGGGTCTCTCTAAGCCGAGATTACTTTTCAGGCATTCGGCTCTGGCCTGGGATGGGTGACGAGGAGAATTCGCATATCGTCAAAGCTTTCACCCTCTTCAAAAATAGTGGACCGGTCCACGTATTCCTCACGTTTCGAACATGAGTTCGCTTGAATCTACTTTGGACTTGTTCTACGCAATTTCTACGTTATGAAACCCTGAGAAGGCTAGGCTGGGTTTCTGCGACTGTGTTTTTGGACCTGCTAGTTTTCAAAATACCTATACAAGGGAAAGACAGGAAGACAAACAGGTCTTGTTTACAAGTGGGCAACTTGAATTCCTCTGATTGCTAGCATCCACTTCAACCACGTTGAAGAGTGCAAGGCCTCTTGAAAGTACACACTCATCAGTCAGGTAGAAAGAAAATGCTACAACATGCTGCCATTCGCTTGGGTAAGATGAACCAGCCTTGTTTTAGTCAATGAGCCTGGGTCCAAAAACTGGACGAAACCCTAGGGTAGTTTACCACGCAGGTCGTTTTGTCACTTGAACTCCCTTTACGCATTTGACAGTTTGAATGAAATTGACGCCGTTTTTGAAAAATCTGACATTTGGAACCCAGCCAGTAATAGCTTGCTTTTCACGATATGTTAAAGCAAATTACTTTTTTAGCATTTTTGGTGGTACGGAATCGAGAGAAGAAGCAGACACCAGAGCCGCACTGCGATTTCGGTAAGTCGTACGTCTCACACATTCAACAAGGTTGACCTAAAATCCGCCGGAATTCAACATAATCCACATGTAAATCGTCCAGGTCAAGCACTTGGCTCTTGGCACTCTGGTTTCAGCACCCCACCAGCACTCCTTGATCACCTTCGCTCCTTGTCCTATCCATTTCACATGATCGGGTCTACTTTCACCAACCCACCGTCACTTGCAATACAAAACCACCACACGGATTCTTGCCCTCTTGGCTTCCTCCCTCTTTTGGAGAATTTTCTGGAAAAACGCTTTCAAAATTTCACCATTCTCACACAATATTCATAAAATTACAAACTTTCACATGATGCACTGAAATTCCCAGTCTCCGGTCACAAGGCCTTTGCATAGCCACACTAAAAGAGACAATTGTCACGTGAGCCGTGTGTGTGAATAAGTTTGGAGAAAAACTATATGAAAGGAGATAGCATCCCGTAGAATAGTTTCCGAGAGTAAGCAACCAAGAGCAAACAGAATGCGGGAGAGAGGAGAGAGAGAGAAAGGCGAGTTGAAAAACTCTGCTTTCACCGTTCCTATACCAGCCACTAGCTACTCCGATTCTCGGGCCTTACTAAATTCACGGACCAGAACCACATGCATGAGGGCACCACCTAACCCTCCTTGTACATACACCCACTTCCAGATCCATCCACCGACCCTGTAGTTAAAATCTGGATGCATACACACGTGCAACTCCCTCTCCTTCTTCCCCTTTGTGCTTGAGTGGGAATTTTCATCCTCCATAAGAGGAGCTTGCTGCTCTCACCCCATGCCCAGCTTTCACTTCCAGTTCTGCTGGTTCAGTAAGGCTCGGTGCACACTCCTAGCCCAGTGCAGGGTAAGAGGCAGTGCTATGCGTCATGGTATTGTGCATAGGAGTTGGAGCTCGAAGAGCCTACATCAAAAACAGCTACTGTCCCGTCACATGAAAAATCCCCGCATTTTCACAACCGACTGAGGAACCGACTCATTTCACGTTCGAGTACATGCTCATCCTGCGCATGGAGAAATGCGGTTTTCCGTCACCCCTCATGTACATTTCGTACTCCGTGGCTCCTCCACTCCGTGCATATACGCCAGCTAGGGATTTCCAACCTTGAGGAGTTTTGTAGGAGTCACTTGGCTAACTCCCGCAGGAGGAGAGGTCAAAAGCTGGGAGTAACTCTCATTTCCTTTGAGCTCAGGGTGGGAGAAAGTGGCTGCGTAATGCTGGGATTTTCCTGTCCACGTTCGTACCGTTATGGCTTTTGCACCATTGTATCCGTTTTGGTATCAACGATGTTCAAGGTTACGCAAAATTGGAGAATAGTAGGGGAATTGATGAATTTTCTTTGAATCTCACTTAGAATTTCAGGCTATGTGGGCAAGTGCATCGAGCTTTGCTTGGGATGCCGGGTGGGCACTATCCACACTTATGAATTGTGAATTTTGCATGCAATTTCACAGTATGCACCGTACTGAGAGAGTTCGCACCAAATTTGAATATTCTCAGAAACTTGAATTGAAAAAGTTGAAATTGCAAAAACTCAGCGTGGAATCAGAGGATGGTGGGGATGAGAGCCAATGGAAGGTTTTGGCCNATCAGGATTTATCCTGCTTCCTATCCCGAGTAATCAGATTACGCCAACAGAAGTGATCTCCTGTAAACCACAATGAGGAAGCCCTATGCCTGAGTACATGGTCTTGCAGTTGCTGTTCACATGGAAGTTAACTCGTCTGCTGAAAATCCCTCCTGATTTCAGACAGTATGAACGCAATAAGAGCCCCATTGCAATGAATTTAGTGTACCCCATGTTTGCTCTGTCCCATGCACTGGAGTCAATTGCTGCTGTGTAAAGTTTACGATACCGCATAGTTCCAACTCTGATTTAAATGTTATAATATCAATGCGGTCGCCATTTTATGATGGGAAGTTATTCATTTTTGGTATTTGAGCCTCCTGTAGATTCAATAGCAGACATTGCAGGTCACGAGAGGATAGCCTCGTTGTAACGATTTAATGAAGAATTTGTGGTTCCATCGTAGGTGATTGAAATGAATTGCATTACAAATTCGATGTATGTAAAAGGGAAACTTGCTGTTTGAAATCAAGGCATGGAAAATTTTCTAGCTGCATGGCAACGAGCCATGAATGAAACCAGACACTGTATACATTCCACACCTCTTGTCCAAACCCGTTACTTTCACTGGAGGGGAACGGCATGAGCGGAGTTCTTGTACCCTTCATAATAACAAACCTCTGTGAAATTCTTGAATAGGAAGACCATAGCACCACAAGAAGGCAATGAAAACAGAAAAGAAAGCAGGAGAGAGAGAGAAAGAGCGAGGGAAAGAGAGTGAAAGACGGATACACACATCCTTCCTATGCTACGCTCACTTGCTAGTTGCTACTCTTTTATTCTCATCCAATAAAGTTGTGTCTCTCTCATTGCATTGAGAGCTGTGGATAGAAGAGACTTTCCCTTCCTTCTTTCCCTCGTTTGGCGCCGTGCAACGTTCCCTAGTACTCCTCGCCGAATCTGTGTAATGTGGAGGGAGAGACCAAGCCAACCGGCCCGGGTTGGTACTAAAGGGCATTGACTCCGCGATTGCATGTGGATTATTGATCGGAGTCGAGTCTGGAGTGAAAACTGCTCCATAGCGAGTGAAAGTGTAGTTTTTAGCGAGTCCCTAGTTTTCGAAACGGAGTAACAGAGGGAGCTGAGAAGCTTGGGTGCGTTACTACAGTTTTGAAATGGCGGTTCTTCGTTAAGCAGTGTCTTGAGAACGTTCAGCCAATAACCACTCACAGTGGAACGCTTACCGGAAAAACATCATGAAACAACTGTACCATCGGCACCGTAAAACCAAAAATATAAAAAATAAATGTCACAGTACCTCAACAAATATTTTAGAAAATTAACCAACTGATTTTATGAACACAGGCGTGTGATGGAATAAAAAGGATTACATGGCTTACCTTCCGCCTTCCGCAGCACAACATGGAATGGTTACTATTGCTTTTGAGAAGACAGGTGCACTTTGTTTTTCTCCTTAGTCGTGTCAACTTTTTTACACTTTTCCCACTCCTTTTGGCCGACTCGGCAATAATAATCGATGACCCGACCTTTTCATGCAAGTCGTGCCAAGCCAGTGTCCACCATGGGTGCTGCATCTGTGCCTGTTCCACTGTAAGCCAAAGGAAAGATACAATAAATACATAGTCGGAAATGATGATTTGGACAAGACTGAAACTTGACCTCTGTCTGAACACATAAAAATGTATAACTGGATCAAAAAAATGCTGGATGAACCTCTGGAATGGAGCGGCCTGACTTCTAACAAATCGTGCAAATCGGCGTAAAGGCTGTTCTGAATTTATGGTGGCAACGTAGTTAAAGTTAATGGGAATTAATTTAACAACTTACCTTCCTTGAGCTGCTACATGATGCTGGTCCAGTTCCAATAGGAGTCACGCACTTTAATTTCACTCACACACTTTCACACAATGATCACTCACACGCACAACAATGGATCCATGAGTCCGCACCTCCATACCTGCAATCACAAGAATAAAATTCAAGTAATGATTGAATGACTCCTTTAAGCATGATTAGGATTACCATAATAGACACGAGACACTCCTTAAATTAGCCCCTGCTTTAGCATACGATGTGACCGAATCGCGATTTTAAATTTGCTAATTCCCATCCGTAGTTAAGTATGCTACTCAGCCATACAGGCATGAAAGCATATGTATATGTTTCCTCCCTTTTGTTTTACTTATACTCCTTTTCATTGTCATGAGTACAAAAGCTTTGATTACATGCATGCGAAAATCCGTACTCGCCCGGGACTTGACGCCTGACAGCAATCATCAAATGCCCAGAAAAAGCATCCGGGTTTTCCGAATCAGCCCCAGCCTCTGTGTATGGATGCGTGTTCTGCAAATCTCGGAGGTAAATGCCCCGAACCATGAAATTACGCAAACAGAGATCTGGAAGACTCGTAGAGTAAACGGAGGAAGCGGTGAAAGTATTCAGTTCACCTCTCTCATCACATCCTCCCCGTCTGCTCTTCATCGTCGACAATAATTAAGCAAACATTTGCCACGAGTCCAATCTTTTCCTCCTACACTTCGTCGGTCACTCGAGTGAGTATAATAGGGTAACGGGAAAAGTTCGTCCCACTAATTTCCATACGTTAACAACAGAGAGAGAGAGAGAGTGGAGAAAGGGAAGCACTGTGAAAATGGGAGGACGGGTCAGCCTCGCTCATGTATAATGTCTACATTTTGTGAAAAGTCCCTCGTAGAATTTTAATGTGGTTAAAATACCGTTCAAAGTACACACGTTCCATTCCACATGCTTCCATTTTCAGACTTCCAGATTACAACTTTCCATTAGCCTCATTTCATTCTTGAGCCGTTTACGGTCAGCCCCATGATTCAGCTCCTTTTTCTCTGCCGTCTGTTACGGACGGACGTGCTGCACTCGGCTCCGACGTGCCTTCACAACTTTCTCCAGAAGAAACTTGTAGATTTACCGACCCCGCTATTTGTATCCGCTGGGGGTAATCATCCGAAGTGGCGGTTCAATGCCTATAAGAAAGGGGCTCTATGTACGACAACGGCACGCATTCTCTCTCATCATACAAGCACGGAATGAAAAATAAGACACTTTCACTACTTCCACTCGACACATTCCAAATTGATTCCTCCATCACTTTTCCACCCACCCCTGACCTCTGATTCGAATTGGTGGAGGGAATCAAGAGTTCTGTGTCCTTATTGCGAGATTCGTGGCAGGAGGCGGGCTCCGTTTCCGCTTCGCTTTCACCCTTTGCGTCATGCAAATATTTCATGAATCGCTAATAGCGGGGTCTAACAATAGCAAACCCTTTATTCGGTATTTACCTTCACGGAAAAATCGATCATGTTTGCTCCCAACCCGAGCAAAATATCAAACAGGGAAACCAAGTTTTTTTCCATGGACACGAAGCAGTCGGTGTCTTCTATTCCTGTTGGATTGTACCGAACATAACTTAGAGTAACAACACCCACACTTTGGTATCCGTCCTGAACGTTTCAATCTGCAACTGACGCTGTTTCATAACAACTTCATAAGGGGAAAAATATATTACCAAAACTTTCTTTCAAATTCTCAAGTTTAAACAAACTTTTTCCTCCTTTCTCTGCGTGTAGCCACGCGAGATAAGAATTCACAAGGAGAGAAGGAGGGAAGCTTTCTGTGTTTGCTTACACTGTGCGCAGCAATGATACGCACAGCTCGTTTCATCTCTGATCAAAAACGAAGTTCAACTGACAACGACAGACCTTTTGTACGAACCGTCTTCGTAGATACATCAAAGCAAAACGGCAAAGACTTAATACAAAATAACAGGGTCAGTTAAATTCACAAAAAAGAGACCAAAGTTAAAGTTAAGAAAATTAAAAAAACCAGAGGTGGGTGAGGAAGGAGCCGAACGCCAAAATTGAAAATATGAAAAAAACTAGAGTGGATGCGTCTCATCGCAATGAATTTTCAGGAAAAAAATTCTTACAGAAACTAAGAAAAAACCGGCACATCAAACAACCTCAACGATGTTTTCACATCCCCCATTAATGGCCTTCATACTACCACATCTGAGAGGAAAAACGGTCTTTGAAATTGTCATCACTTTGTACCCAAGCCCCCAATGCCTCATATCCAAAACATGGACAGTAGGCCCCCACTCCATGTTTCTATTCATTCATACAAGTAGAATCAGAGTTGCCGTGAGGCCGTAACTCCGTTCCCTTGTGGACGATAACATCTTACGATTGTGTAACCGTAATTGCTTTTATTACCTCCGATGTAATAACGCAATTAAAGCCTTAACAAATCATTGTAACTGGACACGGTGCACATGGCGGTTTTTGGACAGATAAACCGGGATTTCATTTCATTCCGTCTGCTTTCCCCCCTCAAGTCGGTCCGCTCCCTGTCCTCGCCTCCTCCCCTTCCCCCTTCTATTATTTCCCTCCCACGCATTGTGCTTTTGAGTGCTTCAGTTATAACTCCTTGTACCCTCATTTTGTTCTTTTGTGCGCGGCAATTTTACATTCCAAATGTCAAATCCTCCCGTTCAAAACTACTTGCTGGTGCACATTAAAGATCGAATTAAAGCGAAAGAGAAATTACAAAAAAGTTTCAAACATGCAATTTTCATGTAGTAAGGAATCGTAATCTCATCCCCTAGCAACTCATACAAACTGTCGTTAAACCCTTATCTCAAATCTCATAGTAAAAAGTAGTAGCACAATCTCAGGAGGCAAAATAGGCAGGGAGCAGGCATAAGACTCCAGTTTTCTTATCCAAAGTCAACGGAAACATTGTCCCGTGGAACGTGAAAGAAACCTGGGAAAGCGGAAGGAAATGCGCGAGGAGGGGTAATCGTGTCGGAAAATGCATTTCGTATCCCTTCTTGCTCATTATATTGCTGAGGTGCGTGCACTTTGGCTGAATCGCGGCAGCCTTTGTGTGCGTACCTGTGGATTTGGTGAAAGCATAAGAGAATTTTCACCTATCCATTCCATTCTTTCATTTCCGTCTGGGCTTTCACCTTCCATGCGTGTATCCATTTTCCTCCTAGTCTTTCAGCCTTGTCCAGTATCAAATTTACAGATGGAGAGAACTAACTGTTCTATTCTGGAAAAACTACCAATTTCAAACCCGAATCACGAAGAGTAACACGTCGGCCAAGCTCCACGAGCATGCTGTACTCACGCAACATTTGCTCCAAGCTCTTGCACAACTTTCTACTCACGCCCTCACGTATAGAAATCCGCCGCTGCACCCGCACCGACGTTGGATAACGAGAAACGAGATGTTGCAACAAATCCGAGAAACGAAGGAAATAACATTTCTGATCCTTTTTCATGCAAGTTTCAGCCCTCAGTTTCCTCCCTTAATCTCTTGTTGTGGTGCCAGAAACTGTTCTCTCGTACACTACTTTCAGTTCACTCAGGTCCCTGGAATCCCATGCCTGAGTTCCTACTCACGCCTGTTTTCCTGTCCTGAACATCCTCCAAGTTCACAGTTTATCATTGACGACCACTTCTTGTCTCTCATTTCCTCCTCTTTGCCTCTGAGCTCCTCTTGCCTCCGGCTCGAGCTCTCTCGACACTTTCTCCAGCAAAATTAATCTTAATCCCCCCAATCAGCTGTCTCTTAACTACTCCATGTTGTCAGTTTGCATTGCTTGATTCCTTCTCAGGCATATTTCCGAGCCAGGCTTCCAAAGAGACGGGTTGTTCCCTCTCATAATCCGCTTTGCCTCAACCAGGCATTCTTTCAATCCACGTCTAATCCGGGCTCAGGGGGGTGTTTGCTCCTCTGAGCAATAGCCCCTTTAGCCCCCCGTTTTAGCCCAGCTCGAAGAAATCGTTTATGTGGTTGTTTATTTCCTGAATTATGTACGGCAATAGCTGTGTCGTGTAACCGACTTCTGAAAGCAGTCCTCCATTTCACGAGTCAATCTGTGAGAACGGTATGAATTATCTACAGGCTAAAAGTTTATCCTCCATTAAATTGCCTGCGGGCGCAAAAAGGTGCACGCGCCATTAGTCAGTCGCTCTGTCAATAAGTGACATGGGAGCGCATTTGTTTACAAACTGGCATAAAGCATACTGCGTGTCCTTTGTTTTCTTGGGAGGAGAAATTTTTATCTGCGTGTACATTCCTTGTGTCCACCCCTTCTCAATACGCGGTGCGTTCCCTCCCGAGCTCAGGTTACGTATTCTCCCTCCTTACAAAGAGACTTTCCCTTTGCTGCTTGCCATACCCATTCTTCATTTTCATTTGTGGGCGGCATAGGAGAGAAGATGACCCCATAACTTTCACGCTGAGCCTTTCTGCCGTAGATAATACAAGGTTCCCTCCCCCCCCTCATATTTCTATCCCATTCACTTTTCCGTCACAAATGCGTAAGCGAGGCATTAACCAATAATGAAAAGCCGGGCTACTACTCCCAATTCACCCCTTCAGTCCCTTTGAACAGAGGACTTTGGATGATAAAAGTCAATGCATTTTCAAAACAGGCCCAGGATTTACTATTTACTCCCCGTCTCACGCACAAGCCTCCCCGGAACATGAGCTCAAGCCTATAAATTTCACCTTGAAGCTTCCCATACCCATGCTCACGGGACGGAAAGGAAAGTCAGGATACACACACCCCCCGCATAATAATCGAAACCTCATACAGAATCAATACAAGTACTGAAAGCGACACCCCAACGAAATATTAACTCGACCCATGCATCGCTGTCTCGTGTCACTGAGTTTACCTACATGCGCACGTAGTTCGACATTGTACGTTCTCAGAGTCCGTAAAATTTCAGCAACATAACCGTAAACACTAAAAGATCAAGCACGACGGTAACAACTACTCGAGGGAAGCATGGAGCCATGTATGTGGTCGGTGTTTGTGAACTGTTCTTGTATACAGCACACGGTTCGTTTAGTCGAAATATACATGGTGTTGTTTTCACAGAGCTTCCCCAACTTTCACCTCGGCTCGGGAGACAGGTAACACACTACATGTGTACCTGCTCTGGATTTACAAGGGAGGATGTGCTCGGTGATGTGTATGGGCGGTTTGCTCAACTTGATTCGAGTGGATGAATTTACTGAATATGGCATGCGATTCACATAATGTGAGCACAGAACGGAAACCGTTGTCATCTCCCGAGAACTGCCGCCGTTTCCCCTAATTCCCCATTAGGTAAATGGATAGCCATCCTAAACGCTACTGTCGCAGTCATAGTCTTCTCATGGCAATGCCCTGCTCTGTCAACAGGGACTGGAGATACGATATTTCACCTTTTCGAGAAACTTTTCGCCCTCGTTCCTCTCGCTCTCGTTCCTCTCGCATCTCCACGTATGGTATCCGAGTACGGGAAACTGAACAGTTCATTACATTTACCTTTATGACGCCATTCTTGTTCTCACAGAATCGTGAAAGGGGGGTCGGTTTGAGCTTGTGAAGCACACGTTATTGAAACCGAGGCTTGGGTGAACTTGGGTGACTGAGCTGGTCTTCCGAAGTAGAGACTGATGAGACTTGGGCACTTTTAAGCCGCCAAAATACAAAACTTAGGCGGGAATCAATTAAGATGAGAGTGTGGCCGTATTATAGGAAAATTTTGCACCTCTATTTGAAAAACCTGCGTCTCTTCTCCACTTGAATCTGTAAAGGTTCCTACTGCTGTTACTGGCTCCTCAGACACCTGGATTAAGACCCCCTCATAATTAATGAATCAGTGGCACACGTGGAGGCGGAATCCAATTTATTACAATAAAATATCTATTCTCCAACGCCATCGAATGCATCAACGTTAACCTCTTTGGTACCAGAAAGCAAACCAGTATTCCATTTTGAGAGACCGGGTTGCTAGGGGAGCATTTGTTATGAGGGACCGGAGCGAAAATTACAAAATCAGATTTATAGCCCGCAA
>VRMD01002241.1:0-13839 GCA_009872375.1 Sminthurides bifidus | reverse complement strand
ACCATTTTCAGCACCGCTCGCGACCGCACAGCAGTACATTTTCGACTGCTATCCGGTCCACCACCCCGTTTGGTTAGCGGTCGGGTTCAGTTCATTTTCGGTAGGCTGTTGGGAGCTGTTATAGTCGTCAGATTCTTTTTACTGGGTAAGAATAGTTATTTCATTACGCATGTTATCGGGATTAAAGAGCACCGTTATGATTTGAATATATCCTGAATAATTTGATCCTACGCTCAATTAGTTGTTCTGATGCAAAAATCAGTTTTTATTTCTGACAGGTCAGATTTGATTTTGACAAGCCTAGGTTTTGCAGAATTAAAATGCGGTGTGTCATTCCTCAAATACGTTGGAACAGCTGTCAACAGATACTGTCAGTGGATATCGACCCCTCTTGCACAGGGAAAAACGGATTCTATCGCATCGTAACAGTTGGTGCTGACACCAATTTATGTGTAAGTTCCGATCACCTGTTCAACCTTAATGTTTAATTGAGCTGGTTACAATAATTGTCCATGTGTACTTTTATTTTTCAGATCTGGCATGTTAGTGGTGAAACCACTATCAATCCGAGTTTAAAATGCATGTCTGAGTTAAACAGACATCAGAAAGCCGTAAACGTTGTTCGTTTTAGTCCGGATGGAAACTGGATAGCCTCAGGAGATGATGGTCAGGATGAGCATAATAAGCACTTCAATTATTGAATTAACATAAATATTCTCTTTATAATGAATCAGGATGGACTGCTGTGGAAAAAGGTTGTAATGATTACAAAACTTGCAGATGCGTACATAATTATTTGGAGAAACGACCGAAAATCTGATGACGAAGAAGTGTGGTCGGTAGACAAGTCACTACGTAAACATGTCGGTGATGTGACTGACCTATGTTGGTCCAAAGACTCAAATTTCCTTGTTTCGTCGTCTGTTGACAGTTCTGCTGCATTATGGGACGTGAAAAAGGTGAGAAAAACTTATGAACAATTATGACAAATAGTATAATTCTAAACTACACCGTCAGTGCGATAATTGGCAATGTGGTTGTTTTAGGGCACAACCAAGTATTTATGGACTGAACACACCGGCTATGTTCACGGCGTAAGCTACGACCCTTTAAGTGAATTGGCTGCAAGTATTTCCATAGACAGGTAATAACCCTTACGTTAAATTGCGCTCCGTTTTACCATCACCATCTATAGACCTCTTCAAATGCTTAAATAAGAGCGTCGACGACTCGATTCACGAATTAGTTCATGAGCTACAGATAATCAAAATTGAAGGCGAGCAATATTTGATGAAGGGAACGAAAAGAATTTGATTTAGATTAATACGACTATTTAGGTGGCTATTTATTAGATTTTTATCATAAGTGTATATTTCAATCCTCTGATTTTCTAGAACTCTGCGGCTCTTTGACGTGAAAACTGGCAAGCTCCGAACTAGAGTAAACAGGTATCAGTTTTGGAGCGAAGAGAATGAAGAAGTTACAGAAATGGAAGTTCCTGTACCTGCTGTTGTCGAGTCTGAGGCATTGGGGAATACAAACGGAGAAGTAGATGGAACGAAGAAGAAGCCCAAGCCTTCAGGATCGCATATGTTCCACGATGACGGCTTGGCCACTTTTTGCCGACGCCTGGCGTTTTCCCCGAACGGCGAGTTTTTAATGGTGCCTGCTGGACTTTGCCCCACTTCGAGTTCAAAGGAATCGCCTGAGGAAGTGAAAGACAGCGAATCATCGGCAGAACTTGGAAAGAAGGGCAGATCTAAAAGTGTTATGGAGGACAAGAATGCGGTTGTAATATTTTCTCGTAATGATCTATCCGTTCCATGCGCAATCATACCGACTGGTTCGTCTTATTCATTAGCTTGTAGGTTTAACCCTTTGTATTTCAAAAGGAAATCTGCATCTCCTAAATACGGTACGTTTGATAACTTTCCAAGAAAATTTTTGTCTGAAGCTCTAACTAGAATTTATTTTGATGACAGAAGATGTTTTTTTTTGCACACTCTTGTAACCTCTTCTCGTTTCTCATACTCTTTCAGGACAGGATATGCTTCAGCCAATCAAAAAGGACGATCGTCGTATATATTGCACGGGGCTTTTAAAGGATGTAAATCCTGAAAACGATGAAGTATTGCTGGATTGTCCATTTAGACTAATATATGCTGTAGCAACTAATAACACAGGTAAGTGTTTTAGTTTCCGTAAGGTGGAAGAAAACGCCTATATATAATATATGTAACTTTCATCCTGAGGACTTTTTGGTTTTTCTAGTAATTATTGGTGCAACGGACAAAGCTACCCCTTTGGCAGTTGTGCACAATATTCATTTCGCACGATTGACTGATTTGGCTTGGTCATCCGACGGAAGAGTTTTAATGGTTTCCTCTACTGATGGCTATTGTTCGATCATAACCTTTGACGAGCTAGAATTTGGCGAAGTCTTAAATGACCCTCCAACTCTCCTGCCTTATGAGTATCCTATGCCTGTCCGGGAGCAGAAAACGAAAGCACCGAAAGTTAAAACTGCAACAAAGAAGGAAAAGACGCCGTCCTCAAAGAAAAAGAAAGATGAAGACAAGAACAAAAGTCCCACCAGTGCTGTTGCAGGTAGTATGAACAAACTTAAGAAACTTCTGAATTGAATTGAAATAGTCGAAGTATTCTTAATGCTGATTTTTAATTTGCAGATTCAAAAAATTCAGAAAAGGTAAAAAAGGTGCGCAAAATCAAGCCTGTTAGATTGGATATGGAGCCTACCAGAGGTAAATAAATTACATTCACTAGATCACATGCTACTGCTGCGATTAGGTTTTAGTTGTAATGACGATTGTATCCATTCCTGTTGAAAATCCATTTTTAGATGAACAAATGGAACAACCTGTAATACTGAGCTCCGATGTTCCGAATAAGTGTGGTCTTCCAAATCCTTTCGTACAGTTAGGTAACTGCCCCAGCATTTTGTTTTGGCAGGAATTGTTAACTTCCGAAATAGAAAAATTAATTATTTAACCTCATGCCATTGTTTAATTTGAGTACAGCCCGCCTCAGCGAAAAAGATTTTCCTCCACCTTTGATGAACACCGAAGAAAGCGAAGATATTGAGAAATCTCCAGCTCCAATAAAGCTAATCCCTCAAAGAAATACATTGGATAAATGGGTTGTTAGGAAGCCTGACGCTGAAAAATCTCTTAATGGCACTCATCATGGAAACCAAAATGGAATCACTCCTAAGAGAGAACCCTTAAAGCGAAAGCCTGAAACTTCACTCAACAGCCCGAATCCTAGTAAAAAGGCCAGCGAGGATGTGCTGAATGGAAAATTTGACGACGATATTGAGTTCTTGTGCGAGAAAAAAGATAATCCTGAAAGTCGTGACAGTGTTACTCAAGCAACCTCCAAGCCAAAAACCCCGCGTCGGGTTCCGTTAATTACACTAAGCAAGCCAATTCAAGCTTCTGAAAAGCCAGCTTGAATTGTGAGTTTCGCAACTGTAACATTATGTTTTTATAGTTCATGCGCGTTACATGATTAGTAATTGTCGCTCTTTACTTCTGTTTTGCTGCACGCCGATACTTATGTAGGCATTTTTTGCGCTAAGCAATAACTTGTAAACGTTATCATATAGCTAGACCTATGATTCGAGTTCGTGAACGTAACAGCTAAGACGCTGTTCCTGTTTCCATGCTTCAGTTGCGGATTGAACCGTCCAAATACGACTAAGTGTTTCAAGCATGCACAGGTGTTGTAACTTTAATTCCCTCGGACCGAAAATTTTCGTATTAAACATTCCGAATCGGGATACAAGGATATTAATCTTGTGCAAAGTAATTGTAATACCACAACCTTTGTATTCAAGCATTACTAGACAAATGGTCACACCCAGCTTTTAGACACCAACAGAAACGAATCGAATTCGATCAAAAGCGCTAAAAACGTATAACTGGGAATATCGAGCAATCAAACTGGTGACTTCTTCAAGGGGGCGTAGCATATTGACAAGTTTTGCGTTCACAGGATATAATATTAAAACAAAATTGCCTCTGCGAAACCCAATACAAATTTCAGCAATCCAATAGTGAGTAAATAACGAAAACAATATTACACAACACCCTAAAAGCAACCGTCATACACCATCGAAAACTAAAATATAAACTTCGAACATCTGGTTAACCATCCCCTAATACGCTTTACGATTCAAGATACGTTATGCTACATCAAGTTTTTCGATTCTCATAGACATCGAATCGATCTCCGTTTTCATATTCACAGCGTTTTTTACATCTAGATTTCCAAAGTCTATAAAATTGTCTAGATTTTGAAACTGATGAAACCCCTGAGAATTAGTTGCAGTGTTTCTGAGATCTTCCAGTGATTTCGACCGAAGCAGTACAGGAACCGGAAACTTCTCAGTCTTTCCTCCTTTCAGTTCTTCAAAATGAGCAGACTCAACTAATTTAAAATGAGACGATGTCGCAGAGGAAGTTATGATGGTCGATACGAAAGCACAACTGCCTCCACTATAACTTGTACTTGAGGTTGTGCTACTGAGGTTATACCCCCCGTGATTCCTGCGCCGTATGTCGTACGGCAAACAGCGTGCCCTCAGCTTTTTTCCGTAGAAGCGTTCAGTAGCTCTTCCAGGAGCGCAGTATAGGAAGGTTTTCTCTAACCCACAGTTCTCCTTGGTTGGCACGCTTGTTCCACTTCCGGTTTTGCTGTGAGAAGTAACAATGCCAATCATTCAAAGACTACATTATCGTCCAACTACAAGTGCATCCAATTCAACCATATTACTTACTTCCACGGAGGCATTCCTTGCAAAGAATAAACTGTACGACACTTCCGTTCCGCCAAAAACTCCCGTCTAGCGTTCGTCACGCTAGCCAACATCCCCAAACTGTCTAAAGCTGCATTCAGATTTTCGTCCATTTTCCCCAATATTCTTTGTCGTGCGAACCAAACCGGCAGAGTCTTAACAAGTCCCTACATCAGCCAACTACTTCAGCGCCTTTCGTCAACGATGCGATCGCCAAAGCATTGACATACCACTCGGTCCTGAAAAATATTAAAAGCCAGTGATTACAAAAAAATTTGCACTAGTAAATTAATAAGAATAAACTAGAATGCGAGTGCCACAAACATGAGAATCTACAAACGTCTATGTCTTGAGACTGAAATCCATTCATCAATCAAATCAAATCAATCATGCGAGTTATTCTACTTACCAGAAGGAATTTCAGAACTCACAGCGTTTCAATCCAGACTAAATCCCGCAAGCTCTTGTTTAAATACCCTGTAATGAAACAAAAGTCAGATACATTAGCTCACAGTGAGAAGCACCCTTGCCACGGTATATCAAGCAAGTCAATAAAAACACACAGAACACCAAACATCTTGAACAAAAATGGAATCTGACCCAATATTTATACTTGTCGATCATCGAAGAAAATCTTATGAGGTGTCTATCTCCTACTTGCACTTCTTCCTCAGAGCTCCTAGTCTTAACTTAATAACCGCAAGGAGCCCAAATTAAACCTGCAAGCGATCCAGAAGCAGACTCTCCATTCCCTCTTTGCCTACTACTCAATGATCCTAACGACTCAATCCATGAGGGACTTTCTTTTATTAGAAGACTTTTCTTTCTCGCAACTCTTTATCTATCAGATTCGTTAATCTCGGATGCATTCAACCAGATAACTGAGCACAGGTCAAATCTCCAGATAAGTTCCGAGGTCACCACAATTATGTCACAATCATGTTTGTTTTGCACCACAATCAGACCACACTAAACAATCGGAACATCCTCCAAGCATGCTCGAATGAACTATTTTAATCATCAAAAGCCATCAGGAGGTCTACCTCCCACCGTCTAAAATGTACAAGATGACCTAAAGCTGAAGCTGCCACTTGACATACGCCATATCATTCCGTCAACTGCAATACTGACTATCATCAACGATAAAAGAAACTCCTCACATTTTATCTTCAAAGACTGTGTTTCTCGTAGTCGTGATAATTCCTTAATGACGTCAATCCCATCGAAAATCTTTGATTTTTTGAAGAAGCCACAGCCAATTCAGCTATTCTACTGCTTTAATTTTGATCTAAAATAGTAAACAACGAAGGAAAACCTTTTATCTTACCAGCAGTCTCGTTCTAGTTCCGTCCCACTCCAGTAATTGTGAAATGACGAAAATCCTTTGTTTATCCTCTCGGTAACTTCTTTGGGTTGCAGTGGATTAAAAGGTCTATGATCTTGTACTTGCTATAGTCAGGTGCAATTAATCGCTAACTGGTAAATGATCGTTAAAGTTGGCGATTTAAACTGCTCCTCCTCCTCCTACAAGCCAGGAGCAGTAAACATGTTCCAATTTTCCTATTTATTATGCTTAAACTCTTTTCTTTTGTCTGCAACTGGTTTCTCTTCTTGTGTACACAGCCCAGTCCAGCGAATGTATGTGCTTGTCCTTTCTTATTGAAGTAGTTAAAGGCAAAGCTCTGGGCCGAACCTTGAGATTCTTTCTGATGCCACTGCCGTTTACAGTTTACACACCAACATAATAAAAACAAGTCGTACTCGGAAAACACAATTGCACTCTGCTTCGCCTATGCACTGCCCAGTCGGACGGCTTTGCTGGGAGTTTGATCATCTCATCAGATCACACAAGTTCCTTCTTCCCTTTTTTCATTGTCATAGCCTATAGCATTCCCTGCCTCGCGAGATCTCATCACTAGTATACACAATGCAGTGCTCTTACCCCAGCAAAACCGTCCGTTCTTTCCCTGCATTCCCAGTGTTCCTAGCCTTTCGGGCAATCCTCAATGCTTTACCTACTCGAGTTGGCAGACTGCAAAAGCCGTGGTGTGGTGGTGCTCGCCTCAAAGTCATGTAAAATATTCGTACGTTAGTTTTTCCTATAGTACGAGAGTCACGTCAGCCGTCTGCCTTTCTTCGTATGCAAGTTCAAAAGGAGTGGGGCCTGCCCTAATGTTATTCCAAGTCTACATGATCGAGTTCTCAGAGAAAACAAATGGGAGCTAACGCCTGTGCTTCGCAACATTTCTCATACCAGCCATTCCTTCCATACACCGAGCTATGATGCACACAAATGCTTGAATTCGCCAAGCCATCTGCGGAATATTCATCGCACAACACAAACAAAGTTCGAGTGCCTGCCAGAGGAAGGGTTGATTATTCACCAGCTCGGGATGACTGGCAGAGAGAGACCGACTTCAAAGGCTTGAATTCGCCAAGCCATCTGCGGAATATTCATCGCACAACACAAACAAAGTTCGAGTGCCTGCCAGAGGAAGGGTTGATTATTCACCAGCTCGGGATGACTGGCAGAGAGAAACCGACTGAAGGACGAAACGCTGGCAGAGGGGTGTCAACATCATGGACACCGGAGCTTGACTTGTCATGCCTTGCACGAATGTGCGAAAACTACAAGTATTTTCGCAAATTTCAAACCAGGTCTGGACTACGATTACTCAACATGTAACTGGGCTGGCTGTACCCCCGACGTTGGGATAAATAGACGTAGCATTCGCACAGTAACGGGGTTCGTCCGTTGATCTCTTGAACAAGGCAGGTGGCTTTGCGGCGAGTGATGGCATAATCGCTTGTTTGGGCAGTTGTTAGTGCTGTCGTCATTGAGCCTGTGACTTCACTAAAAACAATATGGGATTTAAACTTCTACAGATCATGATGCAGAGATACCTGAAATGAAGATAGACTTAGTCTGGTTCTACAATGTGTACACAGGTTTTACAACTGAACTTGTTCCCAAGTACAGGAGAGTAGACGTTGAGTCTACCAAAGGTTACAGGTAACAACCTGTAACATGTAACAATTACCATACTACTTGACTAGTAGCCCAAGACCACATCTGGCTTAGCCGTATTTAAAGTCGTCCCTACATCAAAACCGATTCGTGCATAAATTTCTGCTCCCCCCGTTTATTTCAGAAGGTACATGTTACTTTAAAAAAAGAACAGTAGGAAGTTTAACTGGAAATTACGATAAGTAACGATTTAAAAAGGATAACTCTTTCAACGATGTTACAAGCTTATTAACGAAACTACTCATGACGAAAGCATTACTCCCAACCCCAGATACCCGTACTGCCTTTGATCGTATCCATGTTATCCCGCCTACTTCTAGTTGTAGCACTGGCTTCTCCCTTGGCTCTGATACGTTTTTGGGCGGCTAATCTATCATTTTTGGCGAAGGATTTCCTAATTCTATCTTTGATTACGTCTGGATGAATGGTTGTAGCTGTTGTTCTGCTGATACGACTTAAATGGCTGCGACCGCTTATACTTACAGCATCCTGTTCTTGAGGAGATTCAGGCTGAAGCCGCATTTCGTTTAACGCTAGACTTACTTGGTGACTTAGTTCTGCGATATCTTTTGAATCTGTATCAGGAATGTGGTCGAGGCTTTCGTCTAATAATCTGGTATCACTAGGACTATCTTCTGATCTAGTAGGTAGCGCGGCGCTGACTTCTTCAGTAGTACGGACACCTTTTCTTCTCTGGTTACTAGGGAGATCGAGTTTAGATTCTGGGCCAGTATTTGCTATTTCTTCCTCTTCTTCACTAATACTATCATCCTCGGACTTCGCTACCGCTCTGGTCGGAACCTTGAAGCTCATCCAAGAGATCAGAGTCCATTTCTTTAGTGAAGCCGCTCGCGGAGACTTCTACATCCAAGTCATCTTCTCTCCTGTAAAGATGATTTCATTAAAATTACAATGGCTGATTTCCGGTCTTCGTGTCAAGGAGATTTCTGCGCGTAACTTGAATGAAATTCAAAAATCTGAGTATTTCTTCTGTTCGTATGGTTACTGACATCCACGACATAAGTGGCCGGGAATGCTAATTACCATCACTTGCTATAGCGCATGTTTACTTCGAGTCAGACACAGCGACAAGTCACAGAATGACCCGAGAAGAGGATGCGCATGATTGGAATCTCATGATTCTTACTAATTATTACCATAATAATATACAAATATAAAGTAAGTATTTAACTCACTCGATATCTTGGAAGGATGGATACAACTCAGACTCATAACCAAATCTTTTCTTGAAGAAATCACGCACGCATTTCACATCTCGGTCGAAATACATTTCTGCGTTCTGGTGCGAAGTAGAGACCATTTGGGGAAAATCTATAAGTATCGGCTTGCTGTTTTCGTCAATGATGATATTGAACTCATTGAAATCACCATGGATAACGCCATGGTTTCCAAGGGAAATTAGGAGGTTCATCATATCGTCATATAATGCGGCAGGATCTTCTAACTTGTACACTTGACACAGTGGCACGCCCTGGAATAGTTGTAAAAGCGGTAAGACCACCATTTGGTATCTGATGTAGAAATACAGGCTTTGCAGAAGATCAAATTTACGATTTTACACTTACATCAGCGAGTTCCATGACAACGCAATGGCGATTGAAGTCAACCGGCTTTGGCACCCTAAATCCTCTGTTGTATAAGGCTGTCAGGTAGGCAAATTCCTTTGTAGCAGAGATCCTGGACAAGTACAGCCAAGAGGCCTTATGCCTATGCTTGTGATAATCACGCTTCTCCTTAATGTTCCGGAAACAGGTGCGTCCTAATCGATGCAACTTCAAGCACAAGCTCTCGCCATCTCCATTGGTTACCACGTAGACATTGGATTCTTTTCCTGTGCCGATCTGAGAGCCAAATCCAGTTATAACTCCTCTTGCCACCAAGGTCTGCAGTCCAAGATAATCATAACCAGCATTCGTTAATCTGTAACCGTCATCTGCAAATAACATTTTCCATGGAAACCAGTAATTAGTTTCAAATGCTCAAAACACGAAATAGTTCCTATTAACATTCATTTTCTGTTCGTATGGTATCTGACACCCTCGACAATGTCAGTCGAGAATGTAAATGCCCATCACTTGCTATAGCGCATGTTACTTCGAGTCAGACACAGCGACAAGTCACAGAATGATCCGAGAAAAGGATGCGCATGATTCTACTAATACAGCAACACCAGAGACTATCAATTCAAGGTTGTTGTAGTTGGACAACTTACAATGTTTTCCTCGTTCATATTGCACCAGTCGATTTTTTACATAGCTCTCTCAAAATCTTGTGCACACCACCGTGTCGAAGTCCAGCAATTGCAGCGACCAAGGCGGATGGAACCAGTTCATGATTCTTAAGACCCATCTCAACCTGCGAATTTTAAGCGAAACATTAAGCATTTTCAAAAATTCTTCCAACAATGATGCTCAAGTAATGAGAAAGTCCAGCTCTGGTATACCTACAATATAGCGAAATAAGCTCTGGTATACCTACAATATAGCGAAAAACTCACCGAAGTCAAGATTCTAAAATCTTCCTTGGTCAAGTACCTCAACATTGTCACGTCCAGCTTCCCCATTCTGATGCCTTTTGACCGAGAGTGTGGAAATCAAATAAACGTGATCTTAAAAAAATTATAAATCCAAAACTGAAGCTGCGGGATTTACATCTTTATCTAAACAATTTTCAACCTTAATGGAGAAACAATTCCACGTGTGTGGTGAGGTATTCACTCCGCATGAATGACTATCAGTCACACATTTCTCTTTGCATGCCACATCTCATCCTGTGACGAGATCGCTATATACTATTAGTGAGATAGACACGACTGTCCACGAGGTTTCCACAAACTCCGTTAAAAACACAGAGCGTACATACCAGCTGCACGTATGGAGTTCCGAGAATCGCCCCTTGATGGCAGTGCAATGCAAACGAAAAACGTAAGAGTTGCCCCTTTAAGTTGATTGGAGCCACGCAACGCACCCACGCAACGAGTGTAGGAAAGGACAGGGATATATACACAAGTTAATTAACACAGACAAGCAGAAAACGTTTCCATTATGTAATCGCAGATTCCTCCATATGCTGCAACCGGCAGCATGCTATGCATGGTCAACTCGCGCGTCAGTGCCCCGTCTCTGTGCAGCGTCCGTGCCGTTCAAGACGTTCTGTGTGTGTGGCGTCCTCCTCCATGCCGCCATTTGCATTGCTTCACCGCTCCCGGCTCCAGTTAATCAACACGCTCAGGTAGTTCCGCGTGCAAGTTACAGCGGGCTCGTCAGGAAGGAGTTTTTTTGCGCTTCATCGTCATGTAAAATTATTAATTTTACCTCAAATAGTTGTTTTAATTTAGATTTTAAATGTGATGTGTGTATTTTAAAACCTTAGTTACTATGCAATTGAGGTGAAATCAACATTTTAAGAGTACAATTTCAATGTGAACTGCCATCTGGCTTAAGGCTATTTTCCTCTCGCGGGGTTGACGTTGCTGCTCCAATCGAAGGTTGACTTTCTTCGTTTTTTAGAAAGTTGTAATGATTTGAATTCGGAATCTTTTCAGCTCTGGTAAGATTTATTGTTTGCATAGCATGATTAATAATATATTTTCATTAGGTAATGACATGTATCTGCGTACACAAAAGTATGCAAACAGAGTAATTTTAATAGACTTGAAGATTTTTCACTGGGTGAATATCTTGCCACGCATTCAAAACTAATTTAGGAGGTGTATTTATACATATTTACAAGCTGAATTTACAAAGGGATCTTAGGTAACTAATTTGTAGCGAGTCTTAACACATTTAATAATAGTAGCATGTGGTGTGGTCAACGATAAACTTATCTCTTAACTTACCCATAGTATGACTCTTTAATAATAGCTTGCTTGCACCCATATCAGAGCAAGCTAAAATTAATTTAATAGACTTCTAACATATTGAATACTTTATTGTCCTACGATAAGCTATGTCGATAAATAGGTTTAACATTTGATGCTAGTACTCCACGATTGAGTTCGTAATGATCGATATTTTACCGGTAAACAGGATAATTTTCTTAAAGATTGAACGCGTGGTTTGGTGCTGAGTTATGACTCAAACTAGTGTCACTAGGTATGGTATCCAATTAGGTTTGTACGACGATTCCGATCAGCCCTGGTTTATGTCAAGTTCTGAGCTTTGAAACGAAGTTGCGCAAATACGTCGTTAGTTGCTTCATGTTCATGAAGTGAAGATATATTACAGAATGAATGTCCCACGTCGATTAAGTAAAGGTTTTTACTACATAGCTTCTTTCGCAAAATAGCCCTGTGACAATGCTAGTACGCGTTCAGCTTTCCGCGTTTCATGTGACTTATGTGTGAAACTTTAGCCCTGCTTATCTGTCTGGTAAACACAAAATTGAAAAAATAGGAAGGAAACGACAAAAATGGTTTCAGTTTGAAAAATTCCGCAATCTTCCTAGCTTGAAGATGGATTCATTGCATTCATGGGCTGAAAGGAGTTAATTCACATTTCAAGTACCGCCGCTACAGAAAACGCTAGTTTGTAAGCACAACATACGAGTTCAATATGACTTCGAAGCTTAATCAAAAGAGAGAAAATACCCGAGCTGAGCATAAACGCTACGAGCGCAAATAGGTTCGAAACTTAAAAATTAGTGAGCTTCTAATATCAGTCACACGAGGAGGATGGCAGCTATAATTTAAAGTGCTTAACTAAACCATACAGTTGTAGTTGTAATATTGTATTCATGTCTCTATAACTTAGGAACAACTTTTTTAAGATAACCTGTAAGACATCAAAAAATAAGTCCATTTAATTTACGTCCATGTAGAGCTGAGTATTCTTCTGTAGCAAAACAGCCAATGCAGTGTTTTTTAAATGTTTATAAAAAGTGTACGGAGCTACTTCACATTGTCTGAACAATTAGAAGTATTTAAAAGCATACTAGAATAACAGTGTTGTAAGTTGTCGGAAGTTTAAGCTACGATGAAATGAAAATTTGCACGCGTCAAGAAGTAGTAATAGCAATTGTTTCTTTGGATTAGCAAAGCCTCCCTCAAGAAGGCGGTGCTCCTTCCGGTTTATGAAATAGCCAGCTGTTGGGCCGCTAGAGCGTGAGCATGTGCGAGAACGACGGGGGACGATAGTGACTGTCACATGCCTGAGATGTATGGCCAGTTGAAGGAACCATTGGAGATTAACATATCGCGGATCAACGTTTCTATTGGCGTCTTTCCAACAAGTCGAACAAAGAAGAGTTGCTCTATCACCTGTAACAGAATGAATTCCGTAAGTTTCTCCGCCCAGTATTTGTTGATTTATGTACATACTATGTCATTATCAAGAAAATATCATTACCTGTGATGAGACAGTCCTCAAGGAAGGTAACCTCAGCAGCAATTTGCCGAACCGGATTGGCTGGTTAGGATATTGCGTTCGACAGTACTCTTCAAGAGCACACTGTGACTTTTCTTGTAGTTGTTCAATATGGTTGACATCCGAAAGACCGCACGCATCTGCAAAAACAACGTATAAAATAGAGTTAACTTCCTTAAAATTGGTTCAACTTTTTTATTGCAGGATTATCGTCTTAGGAAATGGCAGTGGTTCTGATCACTAGGGTGACTGATCGGCTTAAAAGCATCAAACAGTTTGTTCGAGAATCATTTCAGAAGTTCAATGGGAGCTATGCTTGATGCCATGACTTTGTTTCAGGGTTTTGTTAGAGTACAGCTGGAGGAAAACGTAATGGAGCACCTCATCAGGGTGTCTGAACTTAGCAAGACCACATACTTGAATGATTGAGTGACTTTCACTGGTTCCTTGGCTCTTCCGAGTTTTAGAAGGATAATTTGTCAGAGTTACCTCCCTGCATCGCTCAAGATGCGTCGTGAATAGGCGGTATGATTTTATGTGACCACAATCTATTCAATAAGCTCGGATTTGAAAAAGTTTTACTGACTCCCACCAGTTTGTGACAGGTCCTC
>VRMD01002240.1:0-13841 GCA_009872375.1 Sminthurides bifidus | reverse complement strand
CAACAAGGCATCCGGGCAACCCGGCTGTGAATAAGGGACCATGCAAAGCATTCCGTCCTTAAGACTCAGAGCCTGGAAGCCAGGCACTGTACCCGTTTTCTTTAACAAAGATTGTTATATCCATAATCATTATCGTTATTGCTTTATAATAATGCTCAGGTGGAATATTTACATTTGTTAGCGGGCCGAAATGGGACATTTTTTCCTGCCAGGGGGAGGTCGACAACAATCGATACTGTTTGAGAACGAGGAACCCTGATTTTTTCCCAACGACGCACCGTCTTCCCACGGTGACCATAAATAACCCTGGTGTCAAGGCTTGAATTTGTTTTCCTTTAGTGTAATTCGCTTTTGCTGTTGCTAGCCAGTCTTGCAATACTTTTACTAGACTGAGGCAATTGACTTGACAAAAGCCCACCGGATACAGAACCATCTGGTAGCTAAATATTCACCATTCCTACAAAACTGCACTCTTCAGCCCTAAAAACAGCGAGCAGAGATCAAGAAACTCAATTTGTCTGTCATCTGCTGGAATGCAGGAGGTTCGCATTCAAGCAAACTCTCAGTAGACAAGTTCACATACTTTTGGAAGTTTCCATCATCACCACGAAATAAGCCCAAGTCGAAGGTTACATTAAGTTGCAATTTCGCATTCCACAATCCAGTCAATTACCCCATATTCCTGCTTGTCTCAGCCACTAAAGAACTCAACGTGGTAATAGAAATGCAAATGCAAATCTATTGCACTAAACATTTAAAACGTTCAAAACAACAACTCAAGACACAAAGTCAGTGTGAGCTTACTAACCCCTGACAAAAAAACCAGCAGAAGCTATGTAAGGGTAGGATTGGAGCTCCGATGTGTGTAAAAAACATCGCCACGGTCTTCACTCAAACATGTTCCGACAAACGGAGGACACAAGCATCTTATTGTAATCACAAGCTGACTTGTTTTTCTAAGCACCCAAACTTAAATGATGTTGCTGCACTGATGTTGTTCCACCGGAGGAAGAAATGCTTTAAGCCTTTAGAAGAATCGATGATTATCATCATTACTTCCGTACACGTTCCTTGAGACGACGACGACGACTCGGACTCGGACGACATGGAACCCAAAGCAACTCATGATGACTGTGCTGCTGTCAAGCTAGAAACACAGAAGCATTTGTTCCACCATTGACAATTTACTGTGTCTGTCATCATCCCTTACTTGCCTCATTCATTATTCTCATCCGCTCCTACACAACCTTTCTTCTTGTTCCAAAATCACATTTTTTAACATCCACCCAAAAGACAAGACCAATCAACCGGATTCGCTTTCCCAGCACACAAACCTAGTCTCGCAATGCACTTCTTCCCACACAGCAATTATCCTTTAAGGGCTCTTTTCCCATTTTCTCCACCTTTTAAAATTAACGTGTCGTATGAAAGATAAGTTGGTGGTGATACTGCAACTGGTGCCGATTGCTTGTTTAGCAAGTTCAATATTTGCAATAAATAACACGTGAGTGAAAACTGCAAAGACCAAAGCTGATTAGTATCAGACAAAACTAAGAGCTTGTAAGCGGGCTCGCAATTAATTGCAATGCTAGTGCTTAATTGCAATGCTAGTGCCAGTACCATCAATTTTGGAAGTCAACCGGGATGGTTCTCAGCAACAAGAAGCGTACTTCCTTTTCCCTATTTTCATATCCATCGGATAGCATTTAGTACAAGGAAATTATCTCGTTGACACAATGTCTAACAAGGGAGTCAGCAATTACCCAATTTGGAAATGATGTCACCTGTCCTAAGATTATCAGAGATGATTTGGTACTTTTTTCCCGTAATTTCACGACCGATTTTGTCCACGTGTTCCTACTGCAATTATCAGCATTATCTCCCTGCTCGTTGTCTCAATTGCAGCCACTTTAATTTACAGCCTTGGATTCCTATCATTAGGGTATTTTGTCGTTTGCCCTGGCGTTGAACAACACCGCTTGGTATCCCACTACCACTACACATTTACTGCACTGGGTTCTTTATCCATCGACATTTTTCCAACTCAAGACACCTGACCACATTGCATTTGTCCTTGTCGCCATGCGTTGTTTGTTCTCTAGTTACCTGAATTGCAGAATAGGAGTTTCATTACTGTACTAGTGAAACGACCCCAATTTGTCCCAATGCTGGGCCATGGGTCTCTAATCTCCTTTAATGACAGGCGGACAGGTTGAAAAATCAACAGACACAAAACTCCAACCCTTCATTCTCGACCATTGAACTACACCAGTTGCGTTTCACTAGTCTACCGAGTTTGGAGGACATCCTGCACTGCATCGTAATACATTTAGGAATATAAAATTTCAGCGATTACAGACTGTTGTTAATTTGCAAAGGGAAAACAATTTTCCCCTCTGTCAACAGTTTAAATGCCGCCACGTAATCATGACAAAGCAGGATCGGTCATGACGCTTCTTGCATTTTTAAAAACCTCCTCCTCACACGCAATTACATTCCTGTATGAAATCGCATTTAAATCCACCCCCCGCAGACCCCTTTCTGGCTTTGAAATCGCTTAGCTTGTGCCAGGATGCCGGTAGTCATTTTCTTTGTCCAGCGCCACACCAGACCACATAATGACCTCCTTCTTCTAAAATCCGAGCTGCAGGATGAACATGCAAATCGTCTGCTTTCACCACCAATTTAGCTCCTGTACAAGCTAGCTAAAGTCCTACAGTTATTGGATTCAAAGGACCCAAATTGGGAAGTTGGCCGATAGTGCTTCGTGTTACAGGGAAAAATGACCCTTGACCCTATGCCAGACATGTCTAATGTCAACAAGGGAACTGTGGCAACACCTGAGAAAATACCAGGGGACCTTCAGGTAGCACATTCCTAAAATTTCCAAGCCATTAGAAAATATGTGACCCCAATAGCATTCATCCATCTCCAGTGTCCTGCTGTCGCCTCGGTCATTCTCCAGTCAACCCAGGGTTTCATCCATCCAAACGTGAAATGTGTCTCCTCTACCTGTTCATATACCTGCCTTCTTACGTGCTGCATCTTCTCCCATTTTCTTGTGAATGGGTCAGTTTGTTATTTTAAGTGGGCAACTATTGGAACAGACTAAAAGCATCACGAATGCTTGGATGCATTCCATAACGTGGAACTAAGACTGGGACCAAACTACTTTCTCAGCATGAGCTTGGCACCAACAAACCGCCCCAAAAATTTTCTCAAAAATTACATCGATTACTGTAACTAACCGTGAAGAACAAGGGATGGATCGGAGCTGTCACTTCAAATCTTGGAAATTCCTCCTTTACAGTTTAGCACCACTAGAGCCCATAGTTTCAATCGAATACCGAGCAAATTCCTCCTTGCAGCTAAGGCATAAGCAAAATGCCAGAAAACCTACAAGATTTGTGGTACAGCCCAAGCCAGCGAACACATGACATTGGGTGACACTTGGATCGCAGGAACATGTTTTCAAATCCTGGTTTGCAATTCCCCACACTACCGTTTCCATGTCATCCCAGAGCTGATTGACTGGCCAATGTCGTCTGATTGACTCGGACGGCTGGTGGAAATGAACACCTCGTAGAATGGGTGAAGCTAATTATGCAAATTAAGTTGGCACTACCACTGCCAAATCCTCCTGCAGAAAGAGACTAATCTGGAGAGGGAGGCAGTAAGCCCACTATTATTGATTACTCATCAATCATCATGAAGGTAGAATAACGACTAACTAAACTGGGATAACGAATTCAACCCACGTTGCATCCGCTCTAACAGTTTTTTCGCACACACTTTTCTCCATCCTCCCTCTCTTCGTCAACAATTGAAAGAGGCTGAGAGGGAGTCAAGCGTCAGAGAATGGCCGGAGCTCGTCAAACAGAGGAGATTTAATGACACTTGCAGACTCGGACAAGAAACAGGATGAGATGGAGAGGAGCAAAGGAGAATGATGTGTCCACCTCCTGTGATTCCTTTCAATTGTCCCAATCACAACAATTGTCACGTGAGAAGGAAACGACGTGCTTAATGAGAAACAAACCGAGTACAGTCCTTTCAATCGGGTAATAACAAGGCGTGGACGATGAACGAGAATGGGAGACGGACTCGGAGAAAAAGGGCAGTTCGAAGTTCCTTCAAATCAGTCCACCTGGACAGCTGTCCTTCCTTCAGTCGTAACAACTGCCAGTTTTCGCATCATCATTTGCATTTCGAAGCTACCCTTTTAATTGGCAAGGTTGACGATGGTGGCAGTGGAGTTCCAATTCTATGTTTTAGCCAAACTGATTTTTTGCCAAAAAGGGGGATTGCAGCAAGTCGCGGTGATGCTCGAACATTGTAATGCGTTGTGATGGCGAGAAATTCAGAATTAAATGACTTTTGCTTACATTATGTAACTTGAAGTAGAGTCCACAGGCGTTGCAGACCGGCTCTCCGTTCTGATTCCTCCTCCACAATGTGGTCGTGGTCGTTTTGCAGTTTGCACAACTTGTCCCAGCTCTTCGTGCCGCTGACTGTGGATTCACAAGAAAGAAAAGGAATGAATAAACAAATTATTTTCACAATCATGAGGCACTACCACTGCCAAATCCTCCTGCAGAAAGAGACTAATCTGGAGAGGGAGGCAGTAAGCCCACTATTATTGATTACTCATCAATCATCATGAAGGTAGAATAACGACTAACTAAACTTGTCCCAGCTCTTCGTGCCGCTGACTGTGGATTCACAAGAAAGAAAAGGAATGAATAAACAAATTATTTTCACAATCATGAGGTACATTTCAGCCAATTTTATCCTTAAATGCGAGAGCTGCATCGTGTACATGAACTTCAAGCCATCAAGTTAAACTACCAGAAACCTAACAATTTGACCATGCAAGCAATGGTCGACAACCATAGTATCACATTATCGTAACCATTGCATTTGTACAAAAGCCTGTACCTATTCTTTAGCCCTGTCTGAATAAATGGCTGGCTTACTGGCTTGTCCATATTCACCTACGATAACTGACTAGACATGACCGGAGACATTACTGGACTCGAGTAGTTGGAATGAGACACATTTCAGTTCCAAAATTTCAAGCCATTGCCATTCAGACACTTCATTTCCCTTCAGGTTCTTCAATACGAAATGAAGAGAACCACAATGGGCTATGAGTTACGAAGACGAGGCAATGCTTACACTAATGTGACTCGAATTCACGGTGTGCACCAGCAGAGACGAGAATTCAGTTTGACAGGAATCAAAGAATACCAAAAAGGGATCACAACAACTGTCCTCGGGGCATAAGTGACAAGACAATAGTGACAAGCTGACATTTGTGCACTCCTCCAGGAAAATTATTGATCAAATTATCAAATTCTCTCCCTCTTCTGCAAGAACTCTATGTGAAGAACATGTACTTTGAATATATGTAGAAGAGGTCGGGCAAAACAAAATAGCGTAAGTTAGCGAGGGCGACTACGAGCCTTCAGATTCACTTAACGAGGTGCGTACAATATGTTATGAATGTCACAGTTATCAATTTCAAGCTCGCATAGTCGAATACTTTAACCTGGAAGCGAGTCAAGTGAACCTTGAAGACAAATGTCTATAGGCATCAGCTTCAGCTTCATGAACAGACAAAAGTCATTGCTTCGACATGTACACAAATGCAAAGCTCGACGAACTGACACGAAGTAATGCTTAGAGGTAGGGTTAGATTCTATTTTTGCACTGTTCTATAATCTATACTACTCATAATCAAGCATCTCATGTCTTAATTCCTAGGTAGGAAAGATTCGACTCATTCATTCCTTCGCGATTCGTAAATTGCAAGCTTTTCGTGAGGGATTGAAAAGTTTTTATGAACTTCATAAGAAGTAATTTCATTCCTTCAATTTTTCCCATGCTTCCCGCACCTTCCTGACGGTTTCTCAGGACGAAAGGCCGACTTCCACCGTACCTTGGACCAAGTGTGGGTGCAGGCGAATTTGTGTGAAAAACCTGGGAATTGAGAGCGTCGTCGCTGATTTGCTCTTGTTTCAGCTATGATTCTCTGCAACTCTCCTCTTCGGCAAGAGACTACAAGGAGCAAATGCCCTAGCCACGGTGAAATCAGATGAGAAACGAGTGAGAGAGCGCAGTAGCACTAGAAAACATGACTTCTCTCATCGGCTTTTCTTCCGTCGTCTCCCAGAAAAATCGTGGCAATCAATAATGGATTACGTAGCCACCCCTCACCTCCTCAATAGAGCGGAATCGGTTCTCATTCCAAGTCTTGTTACTCGTATCGATGCTGGTAAATGGTTTTGCCGCTTCCTCTTAATTCATTTGTCTTTACACACTGTGAGAGACTGAAACGGATTGTATTAGGGACTCGGAAAAAGTCGAGAATCGCAGTACCTCGGCGCTTTCCCACTCAAACCAATCTGTTCTCAAGCCCTGGTCTCAGTTCTCGTTACTCTCAGCGGGATGATGAGCATCTGATTCTCATTTATAGTCATTCAGGAGCTATGATATTTGAAATTCCATATGAAAACATGGAGAGATTTGAAGCAATCAATTTTTTGCTCTCGCCTCTTTACTCTCCTTCAATTTCAGCCTTACAACTCCTCATTGGCCATAAATCCCTTGGAATCGCTAAAACTTGGACAACAATGCAATAAACTCAGGTGAGGGAAACTCCCACATCCTACGGATCAACGAGCGGACTTTGAAGCTCCTTGTAAATTCTTGCATTTCATCCTGGCAATCAGGAGCAAAAGCACGTGATTTCTTCCCGAATTTCTAAAAGACTGAACCTATGTTGGAGCTACAGTCACCAAAAATTGCAACGAAATTCGCTTAAATCTCCTGTAACTACCCGCTTCCAAGTCCACTCTGTGCCAGCATGGTCTGAGGTATAAATCTTTTTGCCTCGTTGAAAGAAACAATTGAAACACAGTAGGATCCCTTCCGTCCTCTTATGCTTCCGAACAGATCAAGTGGGGCAGCTCGAGCACACACTATGCAATGCATCCTCCACTTGAGTCTCACTTTCACAAGGCTTTCAGGCCCCAGCCCTTATAAGCCTTTACACACACTTTACATACATACAAAACGGAAGAGCTGCTACTTGTCCTACAAGCACTTTGGACGAAACCCGTGGTTTTGTTCCGGTGAACGGTTCCCTCCTTCCCTACTCACCACCCGTCCGACCCGTCCATTAGACAGGGTATTTGTTCCAGTTGAACTACGAAACTATTAACCAGTTGAAATTAAGGTGCCTTATGGGATCACGGTCCAGCCCTTGAAAGAAACAGTATCCGCCCTAATGGCAACAAATTCGTTTGACAACTACACAAAACGCTACCCATCATAGACCCATTAGACACACTTCTGTGAAGGCCCTCCTTCCTCTCATCCAGCGGAACATTATCATTTTCATGCTACGTCCTCATGTCCCTGTGTATGTAAACCCACAATTGAGAGAGCCGACTTCATGCCTTCAATCCTTCAATGCACAGACTAAAAAGCTTGTCATTCTTGTAGCCAGAAAAGGTTTCTCGCCCTTTACTTTTCACTTAGCCTGCATGCTGTATACGGCAATTGCTCTCGTCTCCATGATGAAACTAATTCCCGCTGCTGGACACAAACCCTGTGGCTCAAATCCCAGCTTCCGACTTACTGAATTACCTATTGTGTTTTCAAGGAGGCGGAAAATTTTTAAACGCTTAATCCAGCCATCCCCCCGGAACTAATCCTCGTACTAGTTGAAACAAAATAACGTTACGTCACCAGCAGGCCTGGACTCTGGACTTGAACATTGAACTGGCTTTGGCATTTCTTTTAGTATCAGTCAGGACTCTTGAAGCTGATGCAAAATTCAGTGATCTGTGAAAGCCTAATGTATTACACAAGCCCAAGCTGTAAGTTCACAGTTATAGGTTCTTCTATCGGCAAGTTTAATTGCAATTAAGGCTGAACGGTTAGCATAATTTGTATCTATCACAAGTTACCTTGAAACCTAGAAACTTTGAGCCATCAAAGTCATTTAGAACAACTGAGGAATTCGAAGCATTCCAAGCTAGCATTCATTGTTGAAAAGATTGCATTGAAGCCAACTCATAAGTTGAAATGTATAGAGTGGAACGCATTTGAGAAGAAAACACTTAAGATGCTATCAGCCAATCTTTCCCTGTTTCAAAAGCAGAGAGGAAAACTAATTACCCGATTAACAAGCTTATTTTGACCTCAGTATGAATTCTCTTAAGGCTCTCTTCATTCCTTAAAGGCCAATCATCCTCTCCTCTGAGCATGGACAAAGTCTACATAATGGACAAAATGCCCAACACAAGAGCGGACTCGACTCACTCGCTACATACAGTGTGAATGACGCTGCATAATCGCAGGCTCGTTCCCTTATTGTCAAGACCCTTTGTGTCGGTAAGTGTCTGTCTAAAAGCAAACAATTCTCCTTAGGAATCTTAAAACTCAACTACGCTGTACCAAAACCTGGCACACACCACTCTTAATAGCTCTCTTCAATTCTCTCCCCATCCACTTAAGGATTTTAGCCTGTGATCACATCCAAGAAGTGCGCCAACATGGGAATGTCAGCCGGGATGAAGCGATGATCGAACACCGACTGCCAACAAATCCTGTTTTCCCCCTTTCAAAGCTTAAAAATCCTCGATTTGAAAACAAATTCAAAAATTTTGCTTCCATGCAAAATTTGTCATCTGACTTGCAATCATACCTAAGCTATTTGCAATTCATCACAGGGATTCGTGTCTAAAAGCAAACAATTCTCCTTAGGAATCTTAAAACTCAACTACGCTGTACCAAAACCTGGCACACACCACTCTTAATAGCTCTCTTCAATTCTCTCCACATCCACTTAAGGATTTTAGCCTGTGATCACATCCAAGAAGTGCGCCAACATGGGAATGTCAGCCGGGATGAAGCGATGATCGAACACCGAATGCCAACAAATCCTGCTTTTCCCCCTTTCACAGCTTCAAAATCTCCAATTTGAAAACAAATTCAAAAATTTTGCTTCCATGCAAAATTTGTCATCTGACTTGCAATCATACCTAAGCTATTTGCAATTCATCACAGGGATTCGAAGAAAGTCACATGTAAGGGCTATTATAGACTCATGTGCGATTGGCGACGAATTCGTTCCACAGTTAGTATTTATAGACTCGGAGAGAGATTTTTTTCTTTCTCTCATTCTCTCGCTCTCGTCGAACTGTGGATGTAATCGAATCAGCGAAGCAGGAGCAGCATAACGAATTGGTGGATGTTTGCAACGCTCATTTGTTGCCCAGCGTTGACGTTGCCTCGTTTCGTTCCGGCCGTTAACTCGCACCAGAGAGCGACAAGGGTGTAAGGCCTGTTCACTAAGGTTGCTTACTTGTGTTTGTTCCTTGTATTTGTATCATACACAGGGTTAATCCCCTGGGATTATTTGTTCTTGTTCTACTTCTCTCACACAGTTTGTTTAGTTCCGTGCATATAACACTTGGACCTATTCCTATATATTCCTGCCATCGTCATGTGATCATGAATGTTTGTTGGCTCCGATCTTCCGATCCCTTCTTCCTGTTGCAGTACATGCGGCTCATTCTGTATCGCTGTGTACTAGTTTTAAAAAAGTCTCGCTCATCATCATCTCTTCCTCCCGTTTAAATCCGTTCCCTGCTCCTTCACTCCGACCTGCCTGCCTGCCTGCCTCTCCTCTTTGCATTTACACAATACATGAATGAGAATGGGACTAAAGGTAAAATGTAAGCTGGTTATCTTGTTTCAAATCAAATGATGATGATCATCATCATCGTCATCTAGTTTCCAGCTTTTTTTTCAGCGATACATATACATTTTTCTTCTCTCCCCTCTGCAAATCGTGGATCGTGGCCGAGCACTTCTTTCGGGGTAACACACCCCGCCGGTTGTTTGTTCACATTTATTAGACTGCGCACTGTATCTGTAGGATTTTTTACCTGCTCGCTGTCCCCTCCTGTTCCCATACACACCCTCCTGGTATAGTACGCGTATTAACGAAACAGTCCAATTGTCTCCATGTTTCCAATAATCATAATGCTCGTGCTGGCTGATGAATCGTATTGCCCTGGTTCTCTGTTTCTCACCCTTGTTTCGGATCATGAACGGGGAAATGTGTACAATTTCCAAAGTTTGCACCATGGTTCATGATTCATTTTTGAATTTCGCACTTTCTCCCAGATTCTGCTAAGCATTTTTCAGAAAACGTTTACAATACTTTGGAGCATGTCACCTCTATGGCACTGACCGAGCACGTCTGGAGTTCAAGCTCGGTTGAATTTCATGTCGCCATGGTTACTTTACTTTTACCGTACATTCTAACTTGCAGCCGTACTTTTTTTATGCATGCACTTTCCTTCTGTTTTACTTGCACTAAAAGCTACGCTTCATTGCTCGAGGCTTGTGAAATTGTAACGTGGTCGGAAAGTGTCTCTCTCTCTCTCTCCCGTCTCCCTCGCTAGCTATTCATAATGTCTATAAGGAAGGAGGGAAACATTTTTTATTCAGTCGCACCGAGCTCTGTACGCATACCTGCCCCTTCTCTCCGTCTTTCCACTCTTTTTATCAGATCAAAACGACATTTCTCCATGTGTTCCCCAGCCTTTAATGGCCCGTGAGCATGGATTCGGGCACAAATGCGTTACTCACACAACCAAGGCTGCACAAACATTATAGCGTATCAAACTGCCAACTTTTACCTCCCTCCTGCCCTTCCCGTACTGTATGAACTGCAGTGTATATTTTGTCGCGTTTATTTGGCCATTCCATTTCTCTCTGCCTGGATTGTAACACCGTCTCCAGCTCAATTTTTGAACCACAGCCAGGGGAAAAGCTCCTATACGCTAATAAAAATCCAACAAATCTACAAGGAGAAAAAATGTGTGCGATCCAATAGGAGAATCCTAACGAAGTTTTTATGGCAAACTCCTTCGGCCCTCACATTAAGGAAGTGCAGACTTTTGCTGAAGGCTTGCTTAAGGTGCAGAAACTTTTCTTGCGTGTTCCGCATTTAATTTTGCAAGTTAACCGCTCCGCTAAACTGCATTGGCTAAAGTCCTTAGGATTGCAATTCCATAGTCACGTCTCAAGCATCCGAACCGATAATATTGAAGCTTGGCCTTTTGCAATCAAGTCAGGTACAGAGAAGAGCGCATCTTCTGAATCAAATGCACTGCATAAATGGCTGGTTCCACGGGATTTAGTGGAGGAAGAAGCGCAATATCGGAACAACCTTGACGAGATGAACTGCATTCGCTCGTTTGGAATTCTCTATTCGGGGGTTGATTTGAAGATGCACGAGAAATGAAATGATTGCCTTGCAGCTCCTCTGTTGTAGTGTCGTGAATTCGTATCGTGAATCCTGAACAATTTACAACAAGCACCTAGTTCAATTTCCTCGCTATCTGGAATTGCATCTCTCGTTAACTTGATTCCGGATTGATCTAACTGGACTTTTTGATTCTCAAGGCACAGGGGAATTTTACATACTTTCTCAAGTCTCAGTAACGTTCTCAGGTACTCTTCATGTATACATGATGCAGTCGGTGGGGATCGCACCTCTCATCTTGGCTGTCTTGGCAGAATTACAAGCTCGAATGAGCTAAGCCAGGCAAACGGGACCATGGAATTAAGGTGTTTGTAATGCTGACAAGTTCGCCGCCTCATGTGGCAATGCAGCGTTGTAGTGCATCGAAAACAAAATTGGGATTTGCTTTCAAATGAGGAAATGCAAGGTACCGGGATTGGATACCATGGACCTTGAAAACACTTTGATTATCCTATACCATCTTCCTGATGCAACATCAACACCAAGCCGAGGCTAAATTTCCCATTTGCATTCGATCCGAGCATTTCCTAGTCGATTCTCTTTTTATTCATCCTCTTATCTCCCGTTGACGTTGTGCAACACGGGATTACCCCTGACTCCGCCCGAATCCGATCCGGGTATCGTCACATCCCAGCGGGCTTATCACAACATCCCCTCCCAATTGGCGAACTCAAGTCGTGTCTACTCCTCCTGTCTGATTCCCTAGCTTTCATGTTCCTTTTTCTCTCCTGTCCTTTGCTCTCATGGGTAGACAACTATCGACCTTGCGATATCTCTTTACAAAGACGTGTCTCTCGGATTCGCTCATCCTTTCATATCGTCATTGACGAAACAACTTGGGAGCATACGCAGTGCCGTACATCTACAACACCAACTGGCTTCACTTCAACTGTTATGCATTTGAATACTATCTCCCACATTAATCTGCAGGCCACACACTGGTGGATTATCTATGCTACCTCCCTCCCGTCTCGCAATTTGCAGCCCTGTTGTCAATCCTACCCGGGTATTAGCGTCGACAATTTTGCGACTCAATCCGAATTCGGGCACATTTTTGCCAATTCCATGTTTGCATATCACAGGTGAAAGATAGCAGCTTGTTAAATATTCGCCTTCAGTGCAATTACTTATTTACTCAAAAGGTGTATGCTAGGAAAAACCATCGTCTCTCTCCGCAAACCCCATAGTGACCAATCAGCGTTGCTTTCGAGCCTCGCAAATTCAAGTTTTCACCTTCGCTCCCCCATATGATTTTCTTCAGGTGTCTCTTTCTCTTGCTACCCCGCAATTTGGCACAATCAAACATGAAGGTCGGGCTTCCTCGTTGGAAATAATACGAGGACACCCTCGTAGAAAATCCGCAAATGCTCTATTTCAACCATGAGGAAACCATTGTATCGGCAAATAATAAAATCGGCTGGCAGAAATCATGCAAGAATTACGGGTCGATTATCTTCACAACTAAGCGACATGATCGCCGTGCAAAATTTCTGGTAACTCTCTTTCAAAGGTTGCAATGCAAGGGCCTGACGTGAAGTGTGGCGATGTTACACGGATGGCAAACAAATTCGCAACTTCCCATTTATTATCCGTATTTACTTATTAGCAGGAACGCGGTAGCAAATCCGCCCTGTCGAAGCCGAACAATAGAAAATGGCAGGATCGGACCAAAAAATAATTCTCACGTCAACTTTCTGCTAGACTAACAGTAATAATTATTTCACATGCAACTTTAACTCTTCCTTTCAGCCGCTATTATCACGCAACAGGGGTGTAAACGAAATATCTGGGTGAGGTAGGCGGTAAACGCACTGGGTGAAAACTCCACATTGAGCGTGCATGAAATACGTAAGCAAAACATGATGGGTTCTCACATCTGGTAAAACGCACTGCACCACCGTGCGTAATTGCACGTGGCAATTACTACACAAAGCGGATCTAATTGCAAACATTTTCCGCCAGAATTAAGTTGCAAATATCGCCAATTTGAACCGTTATTTTGCAAATATACGTACAATTCAAGCTGAGCACGTTCTCCTCGTAGCCTTCAGGCACACTGAACACAACTGAAGCTAACAAACAATTGCAAGCTACATACTTTAGGCTAAGCTGACTTAACTAACAAGCTTCGTAAGCCCATTAGGTTTAACAAAATTAAAGTAAGAGTTATTGCTTAAGCTTAGGGTACCGTTCAAACGGGAGTTAATGCACGGTGGAAGTAAGCTAATCCGAATCATGTCAAGCTGATCAGCAGATGCTCTGCATTGAAGATCTAGAGATGTTGCTCATGTTGTTTAATTGCTATTAATTTACTGGTGAAAGGTCTGAGAAAGAAAACGTTTGGAGCACAAGTACAGTACAGGTAGAGTAAGCTCAAGCAGTGTCTTCGCATCCATTAGAATTAGCATACCGGCTCACAATCCTGATAAAGCCAGGATAAGAATGTAAAACATTTACACGTTGCAATTATCAACCCACTCTGACATTCCGA
>VRMD01002239.1:0-13841 GCA_009872375.1 Sminthurides bifidus | reverse complement strand
TCTTGGTTGATATACCGACTCTTTTCGTATATTTCGCACTGGATAATCCTTCCTCCGAAAAAACGCTGGTGCATTCTCGTCTTCGCTATTTCAGCCTCTGTAAAATTTACAAGTGAGAAAAGATAAGTTAGATGTGAACTGAAACTACTGCACGAGATTACCTTTTTGTGTAAACTTACCATGTGGTTGACTGAATTCGACAAAGATCTTGACAACGATAGGGGCGTTTTCAGCTTCTGACTGCGCTTCTTGGTAAATCAATACTCTTTCAACAGTGCCGTATTTACTGCATTCTTCCATAATCTCCTCTTGAAGAGTATCGTCCACGTCTTCCGGGCCCACCATATTCTTCAAAACTATAACGGGTGAGCTCTCATTCCGCATAAGTTTTTGCATGACCAAGTGTCTCGCACTTTGTCCTTTAATTGACATGTTCTCTTGGGCAGACAAACTATATTCCTTTTCTTCCTCCAACCGCTTAACAAGCTCATCATTTGATTCTTTCCCAGATGGACCCGCAACAGGCTGAGATTGATCCAAGGTCGGCTTTTCGGGTATATAAGTGGGGTACTGTGGGAGTGATACAGGTGCTTGGGGAGCAAGTGTTGGCGCAACAGCAGAGACCATTGTAGGTGGAACAATAACAGGAGCAGGAACTTGCTGAAGAGTTGTCGGAGCTGTTACAATTGTGGGAACAACAGCTGGTATTGCCCCAACAGCAGTAGGCAGTATTGCAATGCCAGGTGGTGGTAAATTTACGACAGGAGCCGGAGGTGCCGTTGCTAGTTTTGGTATAACCTGTAACAGCCAATTTACACATGAAAAATGATTAAAATACGATGCAGTTAATTCATTTCTTAACTGCATTGAGTACTTACGAGCTGAGGAGGTGCTACACCAACGCCAGGCATAAGTGGCGATGTGGCAGCGATAGGTAGAATTGCTGGAGGAACACCAGCGACAGGAGATCGTTCCTCTTGATTTAAGCCCAAGGCAGCTGCCGTATTGGTTACGGCTTCAATTGCTTGTATCTTCGCTGTTACTGCTGCAGCAGCTAAAGCTGCAGCTGGTGGCATCTGAACTTGACCAGGGTTAGCCTGCAACGCATTCGGTGGAGTTATAGATTTGCCGACTCGCAAGTATTGCCCACCCAAGTCAAACAAATTCATGGACGCTATGGCTTCTGTAGCGGATTCTGCTGTTTCGTACTCAATGAATCCATAGCCTCTGTGCTTGTTGGGAGCCGGGCCTGGGGCAAGCTTACAGGCTTTAATTTTTCCAAATGCCTCAAACACACTGTAAATTTTCAAGATTCATTGTGAATATTTAGCTAATTACATAGATACGCCTATGACAAAGCTACGGGCAAGGTTAATTTGATTACCTTTTGATATCATCTTCAGTAAGATCTTGGTGAATCGACGATACGTAAATACGGTGGTAACCTTTAGCTTCTTCCATAATATCCTCAATAACTTGGTCCATGTTAGAAAATTTGATCCGAGTATCGCGTCCACACTAAAATATAAAACAATAACAGCAAACGATTAGCGCACCAGCTTTCAAAAAACTCATCTGAGCAGTAATGCACTTCTAATTCTAATCTCATTGAAGTATATTGTACCTTTATGCTCCTACCACCGATCATGACTCCATCCATCTGCTCCAATGCAATCTGAGCGGCCTCAGGAAGATCATACTCTACGAATGCAAATCCTTTGTGCTTCTTGGCAACAGGATCCCAAGACATGTTGATAGTTTTAATTGGACCTGCCAAAAGCATTAAAAGGTAAATAATTGAAATGAATTTTAGTTGCTTAAAATAATTGATCCGTTGTATAGGCTTACCAAATGGTGCAAATGCCTGCCGAATTGTATCTTCTCGTATTTCAAAGCTGATGCTGCCAATGTAAACCCTGCTCATCAGCACTAGTGCTTGATGTCTTTGCATCGATTTCGCTTGCTGCAATCAAATTTAGGTTGACACGTTAAGATTGAAACTCACCAAAATCTGAGCTTACTCAAGATATACCGTAACTTCAAAAAAACTAAAAAAAACTCATCTGGCACAACTGTCTCACCTGCTGCTGATGAGCTAAATTCTGCTTCATTAACACGTATTTGATACTTTGCTCCATCGCACACTTTTTAGCTTTAGTGATGTAATCCTGATCCTTCCTGTCTACCTTCGGCAAGGACACGCCCAAAATGCTTGCGGCAACGTCACGCTTGGCCCCTGGCCCTGCAGACAGAATGATAAAAGTGACAGCAGTCAGTTGCTTCATAAACTTCAAAACAGAAAATCTTTGCTCTAAAATCCTAAATACTTAAACAGATTGAATCGAATGTAACGCATTTACCGGCAACTAAAGCACCGCTTTGGTTCAAGTCACTTATGGGAATAGAAATGAATTCTTCTGCTGGCATATCCTCAATTTTCTGACGCCGCAAAAGCGGATCTACGTACGGCACTGCAACCGACATGTTTCCGGGGCTCCTTGAGCTGTTTTTTCGTGAAGTGCCTGCGATGTGGGTTGCAGCAGGTTTGATTTCGTTTAGAAACACTTCTGTTGTTCAAACTGTCGCAGTGGCTTTTTCAACAATTGTTCCGAATTTTCTGCTCCAAAATTGGCATATATACACGATTGTAAAATCTTTGATTTTTCACTACAGCAATAGATTCTAATTCCCGTTTTGACCAAACTGTAAACGCAGAATAAACAGCTCAAAACCTTAGCACTAGATTAACAGAGATTTGTTTGCTAATGCAGCAATTATCAAATAGATAGCCGAATATCACTTCCAACAATATGGATTTCCCGAAATGGTTTCAGTAAATTCTTTACTTAAAAAAGATTTAATTTTAATAAATGTAGTTTTATTTTCAGCTTTTTAAGCCGAAATAAGAATTTATGCGTCTGAAATTTCTTACGCTGCCGGTGACAAAGTAAGCAGCGCTCAAGGATGTCTGTAGGTATTGGAGATACTCTGTTCGTTGCCGGTCGACAGACTGTAGTGCTTGAAGTAAATAAAATCCAATGCCGAGCTGTGCTGTGTTCCTCTCCCCATTCAGTATGTAGCTGCCTTTGGAAATTTGCACTCTGTGAGCCTGTGTCTGTGTAGACCATTTAAAGTGTGTCGTCTAAATGACACACACTCATCGTTAATATTACTCATCCCTCATCGGCTTTTCTGCAGCAGATTTACTGTCGGAAGTTGTTAAATTGACGTATTTCATTGCGGTCAAATGTGTTTGCTTGAAAACCAGCTTAAGGGGGATCTCAATTAGTGTGTGGGTGTGAGCGATAAAGTATGAATTCACAATGCAACAGGTGGGAAAACCGTGTAGTGTTTAGCTGACGTTAACTAAATTTAATTTCACACGTTCTAACTAGTACATACTGAATTAGTAATTGGCTTGATTACAATACGTTTTAAAGGTCCAGCTCCAGCAGTGTATCCCATATATGTCATGTGCTAGTCTTTGAATTAATCTTATCAAGTTTCCTATCCGGATAATTTTCCGTCAGTTGTTCTGCAACACAGTTGACCTTGTATGAATGCCTTACTGAAATCCTTTTATTGTAGGATTTTATTCAACTCGTGTCACTTTTTCTATGGAAGTATTAAACCTAATTGTAAGGTGCTAGGTCATGAATGTTGGTTGCACATAGCTCCAACTAATATAGACATTTGTTAAATACAGGTGTTTGCAGCCAAACTAATGCTGACTAATTGGACCTGATTGGCTATTATATACAATACTTTCAAGCGAAATGCCTTCTGTTTGATGTGCCTTCATCGGTTGCAACCAGTGAGTCTTCTTCTCCATCCCGCAGACGACTTATTAGTGCCAAGTGTGAGTGAAAATTGCCATCGAGAAGCTTGATTTTTTAACGAAAACCTGATAAGGAGAGGCTGGGCCGTCGCCTAAATTTTTGTGAAGTCCTATAGTTTATCAAGTGGCAAAAATGGTGCTGAAACAAATAGTTCGTGACAGTAAGTGTTTTTGCTCACATTCATCAAGAGGCTTGATCTGAAAATTGACTACCTTTTCAAATGTTCTTTCATTATTTTGTATAAACAGAAATCATGAATGAGGTTATCCGAGATTCTGGGAAGACTGCAGGAAGCGTACAATATCGAGTTCTTGTGGTGGACCATCTAAGCATGCGCATTGTATCGGCTTGTTGCAAAATGCATGAAATTGTGGACGAAGGCATCACCATCGTTGAAGATTTGATGAAGAAAAGGGAACCATTGCCTAAGTTTGACGCCGTTTACCTCATTTCGCCAGTTAAGAAGTCAGTTGAAGCTCTGAAGAGAGATTTTGAGGATAGGCCTATGTACCAAAATGTGCACGTTTATTTTACTGAAGGTGAGATAGATACTGACTGAGTAAACTTCGTACGTTTAGTTTTGGTTGCTTCAACTTTTTACTTGATTTCATTACCGTTAATGCTGCTTCCAGTTTGCGGAGAAGAGCTGTTCAGTGATTTATGCAATTCAAAATGTGCAAAGCGCATTAAGACCCTTAAGGAAATCAATGTCGCATTTCTCCCCTATGAAGAGCGGGTAAGTGTCTTCGCCTCTGGTTCAGACAAGTATTTAATTTGCAAAATCGGCTGTACAAACTGTGAGTTAATATGGCTTGTATAGGTTTTTACGTTGGACTGGAAAGATGGGGAAGGATTTGATGCTTATTACAATACGCCAATAACTGAAATCAGAAAATCAAAGCTTGAAAAGATGGCTGATCAAATGGCCACGCTGTGCGCTACGCTAGGAGAGTATCCCAATATACGATACAGGTAAGATATAAATGCTGCATTAATGACGACTCTTAGGCTTTAAATATCTATTATTTGTTGGTACTACTATAATGTTTGTGCAGAAACGATTGTAAAACAAACCAGGAGCTTGCGCAGTTGTTGCACGACAAGCTACAAGCGTATAAAGCTGACGATGCATCGATGGGAGAAAGTAAGGAAAAAATGAACTCACAGCTAATAATCCTGGATAGAGGATTCGATGCTGTGTCTCCTCTTTTGCACGAACTGACGTATCAAGCTATGGCTTATGAACTTCTGGATATTCACAACGACGAATATCAGTACGTTGTATTCTTGATTACTTCTTAATCTGTGTTGTTAGTGCTATTGTTTATTAGAGGGAACTTTTTCATGAAGCTTTCAGACATCCAAAGAGAAAAGAGAAGCTTTACTTGATGAAAAGGACGAGCAATGGGTTAAATTGCGTCACAAACACATTGCTGAAGTTTTGGAGTAAGAACATCATTGGTTATTATCGACAATTTTTTTTCCTGCCATTGAGCATAAGCTGCAAAGAGTGCTTATTATAAACCTGGACGTTCCTGATTTTCAGAGAAGTGCCTAAGAACTTGAAGAAATTCACGGATTCTAAGCGACTTAAGAGCGAAAAATCTAATATCAAAGATATTAGTGAACTGATTAAAAAACTGCCACAGCACCAGAAAGAATTATCTGTGTACATCACGCATTTGTCCTTAAGTGAGGATTGCATGAAGTGCTACCGACAGAAGGATTTAGCCAAACTGTGCGAAGTGGAACAGGTAAGCTTAGCGGTCTAGCGGTTTGGTTTCAGTTTCATCGACAAAGCTACTACTACTAACCATGATTTCCGTTTCTTTTACAGAATTTGGCTCTCGGAGTTGATTCTCAGGGCGAGAAATTAAGGGATGCCATGAAAGACAGCCTTACCCCCGTGCTATTAAACAACGAAACTGCATCAGATTATGACAAAATTCGTGTTATACTGCTGTACATTCTACACAGAAATGGTATTACACAAAACACACTAGACAAGTTATTCCAACATGGCGGAATCAATCCGAATAACCAGATGATCGTGGCGAACATGATGAAGTTGGGCGTTAATATAATCACAGATTCTGTAAGACCTTGATGAATGCTTATCTCAACTATTGAAATGTTCATTTTCAAAGCACATTCATGCTTGCCTTATAGGGCAAGAAGAATTATTATCAAATACCGAAAAAAATGAGAGAAAGTCGATTCCAACTGTCTCGATGGACCCCTGTTATGAAAGACCTTATAGAAGCTGTCGTCGACGATAACTTAGACGAGTCACACTTCCCGTTCTTGAAAGGCCGTTCTAACATGCAACCGAGCAGAGGAGTGATTGCCAGGTATAGATTTTAATTTGATATGTTGTGCTCCATATCTGACACTACTTTTTGCAAAATTTTTGACCTAATGTTTTGTTCTTTGCAGTGCCCGTCATGGTAGATGGCACCAAACAAACAAACAAGAAAACAAAATTAGAGAAGTTCCTCGTCTCATTATATTTATCGCTGGAGGTATTACGTACTCGGAATTGCGGACAGCATACGAAGTTGCGGCTGTTGCGAACTGGGAAGTTGTAGTCGGTAAGCAATTATAGAAAGTTCTCGCAATGAAAATCACAGTTGAGTATCCGAATTCAGTTTTAAGCGTAGCCTATTGTAAGTAACCTTACGACGGTTATTGTATTGTTTCCTCAGGGTCAACTCATATAATTCGTCCGCAAGATTTCTTGGACCAATTGAAATCATGTTGATAAAGAGTGAATGCTTCGTAAATTCAAAGGATCGCAGAGCTACCGACCAAGCGAAACCAGTAAGCATTACAGTGCTGATTCCTCTTCCTTCCTGTTACAAGTTTAACGGTACATCCTTTCGCAAACGATTTGTTTGCCGCAAATAACTGTACGTGTGATATCGCTATATATTGTCTTGCAATCTTGTGTTTTGCATTTGGAAATCATTACTCTTGCCTTTACTAATAATACTTTTTCAGTTATTCATCTAGTGAAAGGGATTTAGCAATTTTTGATTGCCTGTAGACATGGCTTCAAAAGCAGAGCGTTTAAAATACTTGTATGATATAATAGGATTGAATGTTTAGAAGCTTTAATGTTTTGAAACAGGACCTAATTTACTGCCGTGTAACTTTTGTAAAGTAATTGTGTATTTATCACTATTTAGATTGTAAATAGCGGAAAATGTCGTTTATTCTGAATGATTAGCGTTCATAGCACAAATTTGTTTCTCGTGAGAACTAGAACACTCCGAAGGTTCAAATTCCAAAACGAATAGCGTGGGACAGTCAGTCAAGCCGCTCATGTCCACATGTTTTGCTCTACCAGGCCTTGACACATCGTACATCCGGCTATATGATAGTTAAGACATACGCAAGCAAATTATTGATACAAATAATTACGAAATATGTGCAAGCCGTAGATTATGATGCCTAATTAAATATTTTGCTGATTCAGAGATCAAATGATGATTCTCCAAAATGTAACACAGACAGTTAATGAAAGTCTAGTACTTGCCTTCTTGTCGCTTGGCATCCAAAATATCCCTTATGTATTGGCAAGGACACTGCTGTCGTATACAATGAAGGGGAGTAAAATCCGAAGCTGTGGCAAGTCCTCTTACCCAATCCTTTGCCCACCTTTGAACGTATCTCAGGAACAAGAGTTCGTTCTGAAGTTGAAACAATGATTTCCAGCAATTGAGATTTTGAGAAGCACAAAATGGAAACTTTATTCTGATTTTTTTTAAACTTATTATCTCTGAGTTCAGAGCTCCCGCAAATCATGCATGAGTTTTATGAAACTAAAATTCATTAATTTATTTTATGTTCGTGTTTATTCATTGAAATCTAAATTTGCAGGCCATGTTTCCAACATTTCTACTCATGTCAGTCAAGTTACTAAGTTCTTACAGAAACATATACAATTTATGTAAAGCTCAAAAAGTTTTTACAAGGACGGATCGAAATATGGATTTTTCTTAACAAGGCCAGACAATCTTTTGTTGCTATTTACAGATCATCATAGTTATTCGGAGACACTCCTACCTCCAGACAGTCAAACATGTTTATACTATCTGGCCTGATTGTGTTTCCGGCTTTAGCAAATTCTGCGGAAGTAGCGAGATCCGGAATGGCATCTACTGTTTGCTAAAGCCTAGGCATTCACAACACAACTTCAGTAGGCTTTTTAGACTTTGACAAATCCGGCACATTGGCACGTAACAATTACTGTGATAGCTGTTTCTAGTTCCCTAACTTGAAACAAGGCACCCACCAACTACACGAATTTTCAGTTTGGCTTATTGGCTTGTGTCGAAGATATTCTTCGACATACTGACAAGGGCACAACGCAGAAGTTAGATGCCGTGGGGCAGAAGGATTCTCACCACCTTCACCAACTGTCCAGTCCAACCTACACAAAGCAAGCAATCTAGTTAAACTTCTAGCGCAGATGCAATCCAAGACATGATGTTAAAATGAGGAAACCCCCTCTTTGTAAATTGATTGTATACCTTCTGCGTAAAAAGTCTTTGGCCCATCGTTGAACGTATCGTAGAAACAAACGTTCTCCTTTCTATCAATTTAAAAGTCAAAAAATCACGATTAGGCAGATATTCAGCGTCTTACTTTCAATAGGTTACACAACTCTACAGCTACTTGAAATGAAACCCTGAATTAACATGGTGTTCTAATGGTCGAAGGATCAGAGTGTTACGACTTCTATGAAAAGGATCTCGTGCAGCATTTTGCCCCTACCAAACAAACTTCTTCGCATGCAATAATGTCATTCTATTCCCTAACGTACAAGTTGCCAAGCATAAAATATTGTAGCTCCTCCTACCATCGACAACACAGTGTTAGGCCTAATACTAATACTTGCCTGCTTTTGAGGAATCCTTGTAGTGTTCTGAGCCCCTGTAATTACAATTTCCACATCTGAAGCGTCCAAATGCCTTTGAACCCTCTGGCGATCTTCCATGCCGTCCAGGACTTGCTCCAAACGTTTCTACAAGGAAGACATTTAAACACATCTTAAGGCAAGAGCATTCCATTGAAAGCATGCGTTTCATGCTTCATGAGCCTTTAAGACTAAAAGAGGCTGATTACAGAAAGAAACGATGTTGAAACTCACAATGCAGTCGGTTGGATCAAAGTAAATAAAGCACAAGTGAACTTTATGGCAGGATATTCTGCCTCGGTCATCCAGGCCTACAATTAATTTGTGCTTGATCAGCATTTTGTTGACTTTTGCCATACATCTCTCAAGTCCTTGGTTGATCTGGAAAGAGGTCATGCAAGAGTACTAGGTTATTGCAAAAGGATGTCACGCATCTGGGTGTCGTGGTAATTACGGAACGTGATTACGGTTTCTAATTTGAATTGTAAATCTCACCTTAATCTTAATGTACATGCAGAGAAAGACCGCACATGCGTTGATGATGAGCCATGCGATTCCCAATGCAAATAAACTGATGCCGACAACGCCAGAAAATAAAATAATTAACAGAATAAAGAAAGCTGCCGACAACCAGGAGGCGAGTAACCGCTTGTAGCATATCGTGTAAGCGTTGAACCCTGAAATACATTCAAGTAAAGTATAAGATCACTCAGTTTAAGAATTTGAGCATTGTAAACTTACAATTACGTCGATAAGTAGTCTCCTATTAGTCATTGTCTTCCGTGATGCAATTCACATGGAAAGGTCGTAAAGTTGTGAATTCGTGCTCAGCGATTTCACAGCTTTTACCCTTGGTATTTCTCCTACACTGCTTTCCGTGCTAAATAACTGTATAACTCACAGTCATAACAAATCCAGTGAAGTAAACATAATTCTTCCACATGCAAACGCAAACGTTTAAATCCGTAATCGACTCAGCCCTTGGCGTGAACCAAATCACTATATCCACTGGCTAATGTTGACGCTATTGAAACTAAAAGTTATTACAGGAACTAAGCCTGCAATAAGCTATGCTTTAATTAGGACGCTTTTGCAACGCTTGCTATTGCAAATTATAAGCTGCGTTGTGGAAACATAATAGGCTAAAAGTCCACCTAACGTTGGTTAGATATCACTGCGGGGCGTCAAGGCTGTTTGTGTCATACTCATTTGCAGCATAATTATAGAACTTTGGAAATCAACTAAACTCACTCAGATCTGAAGTTAGCAGTTCCATCGCATGCACATATTCTTCTACAGTGAGGGTCAACCCTGGCACCATGAGCTCCTCAGGAACTAGTTCTGGACGGAAGGAAGCTGGGGTAACCCAAGGCCATTTTGTATTGACAGGCAAAACCGACACGATGACATCTCCGTTTGCTGCAATTCAATAAGAAACGTCTTCTCACTCAGATCTGAAGTTAGCAGTTCCATCGCATGCACATATTCTTCTACAGTGAGGGTCAACCCTGGCACCATGAGCTCTTCAGGAACTAGTTCTGGACGGAAGGAAGCTGGGGTAACCCAAGGCCATTTTGTATTGACAGGCAAAACCGACACGATGACATCTCCGTTTGCTGCAATTCAATAAGAAACGCCTAATAAGAAATGTAATGTGCGTACCTTACTTCCAACTTGTAGTCTTTGCATTCCTAGTTCAACTTTGGAACTAGGAAGCTGCGCAGAGCCGCCTCATTCTAAAGTTTGAGATGTAAACATCCTCATATGACTTATCGCAAGTGAGCTGTCAAATGGCGACAGAAGCGATCTCATTTTCTGTACAAAATGGTGGGCCATAAGCAAAATATTTTCAATTATTCAGTCGCAAAAGACTTACTAAAACCAGGATTGTTCCTCCTCGCCCCGCTGGAACTGCCACCCAGGTATCCTCTAGTATTGCTAAGTTCTACACTAGTAAGATTATTCACATTAAGAATACTGCTTCCCTGCTGTGTAAGGTTTTGCTGATTGCTATGTTTATTGATGGTTCCACTGTTGGCACTTGCACTTCCGGTTTTGCTCGCCCCGTTATTACCCGGGGTCCGCACTCCGGTCGGTGGCACTATCTCCATCGACGAGTCTATCACAGCAGCACCGGTTTCGGATTCTTCATTGAATTGAACCCAATTCTTGGTGGGAGTACCGCCTCCAGCGCGTGACCTCTCTTCCCCGTCATCCCCGGGAGATGCGTGATTATCCGGGGATTTATCCATGTTTAATTATCGTAGATGTGATATGAACCACACCTCTTTGGTCCTACGTTCCTTGGCTTGGACGGATATGATAATAGCAGACGGCGATTGCCGCAACCACCTCCACCACGGCTACGGTAAACAGCTCACTAATTGTGTTGTGTGAATGATGAGTCTCGGCCGACTCATCATCGCCATGAGCATCTCTCCTATTGTTGTGTACCTTCGCAGGTTCTTCTTCCTCTTTTGATTATGACTCGTTGTGGCACAACATGCACTTGCGTTTCATACTTTGACTAGGCGATGCGATATGCAATAAACCCACTTCCACGCACACTCATCTCCTGTCTTCCTTAAACTAAAGCCATTATGTGTTAGAATTCAATGTGAGATTGTACACTGCATTACGGCGTTACCTGCTTAAATCCTTTCTGATCAGACGTGAGTACGAGAGAATGAATACACGCAATCCTCTCCCGTTCTGTTTCTTCCCTTGCTGTCAAAGAGACCAAAGCAACTTTTGCCCTTAAGTGTGCATGCACACTGACTAAAGAGAAATTGACTTAAACAGGCAGTCTGGCTTTGCTGCGTTGGATGGACTGCTCGGTTCCGTTCCTCATGTTACGTGGTTCCATGCAACAGAGAAACGACTCTCACCTGAGCTAATCCCTGACTCACCTGCCCTCTCCATTACAATCAACCTGCAGCATATAGTTTGCGGCCACCTGCCGGTGAAATTTACCTGTTCTCGTATCCATACCTGTAATATGCACGGCTGTTCCCACAGTATCAGACATTGTCAACAGCTTGGGCTTGTTACGTGCTCCGCAATATGCAGTTTGGACGGACACAGCTATATGCTGCTTTAGTATGGGGGAATGACTATTCATCCGAGAAGTGTATCACTGGAATCCGATAACTTGCTTTACCAGAATCTATAGCTTTCATCGAATCGTTTCTCACGGCATTTCCATAAACTCTGTCCTTTTAGGCTGGGGTGGAAAAAGCAATGTAATGGGGAGGTGTGTCAGGCTTACAGCTTACAGCATAGCCACGAGCAAGGTTTCCCTTGTATATCTACATAAACGTGCCGCTGGCGATAAGAGCTTCTGTGTGTCCATCAGATAGGGTTGTTAACTAAATTTTTCCATGGTACCAGGTGAATTGCATGAGCTACTGCAAATGGAATGATGGGAAGTCGAAACGAAACGTCATATAGACTATAGACCAAACGCACCGTTTATCTTGGTCATGAAAACGAAATCAAGACAATTTTCATAGAAATACTCTGGAAAAATACGCAAAAATAGACATCTGAAATCTCTTGTCAGATACATTTCATTTTCATTTTGACATGATAAGGCACTAGAAGAAAAACGTCGGAGTTGCAGTTGTATCAACAGAATCGGAAGAACGTTTTTGACTCTTGACTCTAAAGGCATCCGGAATCGGAAGATCAATTTGACTTCACAAAGCCGTTATTCTTGAAAATATCACGCAGAAGCTTCACCGAATCTTTGGGTACGCGTTCTAATGTGTCAGGCTGTATAGCAAACAGACCGAACTTTTCTCTGAAAATGTAAACCAATCCTTTAACTCATACGTATTTACTTAATACAATACCCGGAACAGGCCACATAAAATATTTGATTACTCTTCAGGATCACCAAATGCAAACATTAAGTGAATGACTTACGTGTAGCCGTGGCTCCATTCGAAGTTGTCCATTAACGACCACGCAGTGTATCCTATCACATTGCATTTATCAATATCCACGGCCTTTAGCATTTCATTAATGTAGTATTTAAAATAGTGCTGCCGGATTGTGTCCTTCAATCCTTGGTTGTCGCTTGTGCCGTTCTCGGTGACGATGACTAGAGGATTCCCGTATTCCTCTTTGATCCAGTTCAAAAGCTTTCGAAAGCCCCATGGAACAATGCGTAGCCATTTACAGCTAGACTTTGGCCAAGACTCGTCGTCATACTTGATTGCGTGGGCATCGTGGTCCCAGCCCAGATGCGTTTCCTTGGATTCTCCGTATTTGACCATTTGGGAAGTGTAATGGTTGAGCCCGACAAAGTCCGCTGTACCTTTAATACGTTCTGACCATTTTTCATCGAATGAAGGAAGCCTCGAGCCAGTCGGAAGCTGACCTGCCTTATCGATGAACTCTCGCATGACTTTGGGGTACTGACCGGTGAAAATGGGACCGAGCACCCATCCGAGCTGCTAGGCAAGCATTAATTGATGTGATAAATTTCCATCTCATCGAACAACCATTATTTATACTTATAAGTGGCTGCTCATTTTCACTCACTCTAAACTGCATCAATCTTTCAGCAGCAGCCACGTCTTCAGGATTTTTAGGGTCTGCAGGCTCGTACCACCGACTGTCTGCAGCGATGCCAACCTGACCCTTTTGAACAGCTTGGAAGCCTTCTTTATACACGTTGTACGCTGCCGCATGGGCCATCAAGGCTGTGTGCATCACTTTGTACGGAGTGTGACTTGGCTCTTTGACTCCAGGGGCATGTTCACCGTAGTCGTATCCATGTAGAGCAAATACGTAACTATGGGGAATACATAACATAATCATAGTTATTTTGTGGTCGAGTTCTACGACCTTAAGCAATAAGATTTGCCGAAATCCAAGTAAGTTATGGTAATGCTTAAGTTTAGCGGTTGTGCTACAAAGCTAAGTGTTCCACTCACGGTTCATTAATGGTCACCCAATACTTCACACGGTCACCGAAGCTTTTATAGCAGAGCCTGGCATACTCGGCGAACAAGTTGACAATTTCTTCATTCTCCCAGCCACCCATCTCTTGAATGTTTTGCGGAAGATCCCAG
>VRMD01002238.1:0-13853 GCA_009872375.1 Sminthurides bifidus | reverse complement strand
ACCTGTGAATAACGTCGATCTGATAGAATCCAGTCAAGTCACGGATCTGGTCCCTGACGAAGCAAAGCTGTTTGAGAGACAAGAAATAGTGACAGAGACCGAGTCAACGCTATCCATTCCTGTCGCCGACCTCATTCAGCATTCACGAGTTGTGCCTGAACTGAGTAAAAAACGATCTGGAAGCTCAGGGGAAGCGTCAACAGATGATGATAGCGATGATGATGCAGCCTCAAATTTAAGTCAGACGCCACCGAAATTCGTGCCGGGTCCTCCACCTGGATTAACTTCGAAGCGGAGCGATGAGGGGTTGTATTCGCATTCCATGTCCAGAGATTTCGCAGATATTCCTACCCGTCCGAAGACTGCTAACTTGAACTGTATTCCGGCCAAAATTCCCACTGTTCCAGGTAAAGCAGTTAAACTAGTGTGAATCGCATTACCTGGCTAATGACTAGAGACATGGTAATAATCACTATTTTGAAAATGCTTACAGATCGAGACCTGAATTGGAAAAAAGCTGAAAGGAATTCTAGATCATCAGAGGATTTGATAGAAGCAGTCAATAGAGAAATTCATCCGAAGGTTGTCGGCTCTCGACCGGCTGCCTCTACCTTGCCGTTGAATACACGCAATCCCATAACTGCCGACGGAAGATCTTCCTTCCGACCCTTCAGAAACATATTCAATAGATTAAGGAAGACCAAGAGTAAGTGGATTGAACATTTTTTCAGAACCTGGACTTGCCTCATGCTTATCAAATTTTTAAAAACTAATTGTGTGTACGCCGGTGAACTAAAATGAAAACGTGAATATGTGTTTTTATGTCCTCTTTAGGTCGCCGATCCGCAATGAATGTCTCTGACGACAAAAGCTCGACGCTTACATCCAACTCTTTGATTTTGAGTGGATCGCTGATTTCCAACATCAATGAAGATGATGCTGAGGAAGCCAGCCCAACTACAGCCAGTGCAATGGATATCAACGAGAAGCAAATGCGACGATCAGGTTCCACGCGACGAAGTAAATCCACGGCTGATGCAAAGAAACTCAGTATTTTTGCCAGATTATTTTCAAGAAAGTCTAAGTAAAGAAAAGCGGTTGCCATTGATGCATGAACTTAAATGAATTTTCATGCGAAAAAAATGCTGAGTGAGGAGATGTATGAGCTCATCCTTTTATAAATCTGTAAGAAGTCAGAGAGAAACCAGTATATGAACCGAGTCAGTTTATACAATAATCTAGCCAAACTTTTTTAAACTGTACATAGAATTAAATGGTGCAGAAGGATAGGGTTAAAGTAATTACATACGGTCGATACTAATATCTGTATTACGCTTTTGAGCATAGAAAAGTTTTCAAGATCGGAGGTTCAGCTTTGAACTCCGCCAAACTCCCAATATTTTGTGTTATCCAGAACTATGTTTCATGTGATGGATGCATGAATTCTTTTAAACGCATGCGTTGTTATAAATCGCTTGTGAATTTGTCCATATAACTAATAATCTTGTAATTGAAATTGTCTTATACAATAAAGTATAATTATTCAAGCCTACGGGCCAGTGGAGAATATCATGCGTTGTTATAAATCGCTTGTGAATTTGTCCATATAACTAATAATCTTGTAATTGAAATTGTCTTATACAATAAAGTATAATTATTCAAGCCTACGGGCCAGTGGAGAACAGGTCGCTCCATTGTAATCACATTAAGTACTCGCGATCGTCATTAAATGTTCTGTAGTAATTGGTTATGAAGTTCAGGTTTGTATCGCATGAAATATGAAATTCTCAAACTCCATATAGCTTGCTCTTTATACATCATGAACAAGTCACGGTTTCGCATTAAAAATTCCAACTTGATATCAGGTTGTTAGAAGAGGTAGGTTAGACCAAGCGATTACCTTTGCCCAGTTTGTAATAACAATAGCCAATAATCATTTCTGTCCGAAGCTGGTTGAAAGTATTTTCTATTCCTCAACAGGATATACATAAAACTTACTGCGCTAATGAGAGTATTGCAAAAGTATTGTACAAGCTTTAGGAAATCTCTTAGTTCTAACCCCTTTATTCCTAAGCAAATCGCATCGGTTGTTCATTGGTGAAAGGTCGTATCGTGCCAGCGCTACAATGTTATTTCAAGGTCTCTCAATGACTTAAAGGGTAAACAAACGTGCGGAGAAATGCTAGACTGGATGACATCAATTTAGCAACATTTGTAGAGATAGAAGAACAAAGCACCTGCGCACAGGTTGACTTTCCTATGTAATCTGCAAAATTATTGTCACAGATGTGTATAAAAAGCACATTTGCAATGAAAAGGGGACAGTGCCTATGATTTGATGGAACCTTTTCAGCTTTTCGCCTGTTTACATTACATTCAAAGTCGGAAATCGCAAATTCCCAATGTTGTAGCACATGACGTGATGGAAAGTCCAGCAGAAGGCTGGTTGGTTTTCTATATTCGGGAAGAAGCGTAAGGTAGGTGAGTTAATGTCATCGCATCGATGTTCTGTCATTTCCTGAACAGGTAGGAGTGTCAGGTAAAACCACCTTCTATTCTGCGGTTTTACAATGTTAACAAATATGACTAGCACAACCAAAACCATCATCATCTGTTTATACATGGTTAAAATGACGATAAGTTTGGCGAAAAACTTCGCAGGAACTTGAAACTATCTATGGCTTTTTACAGTTGGCAGAAACTTGAATGTTTTTGGGAGAAGACACACTAAGGATAAAGTTACGCCACATGCGGTTAATAATGCAGGTGTATTGAGAGAAACAGAAGAATGAATGGGGTCTATCCGGATATTCCTACTGTGAACTGTTTAGTAATGATCAGCTGCCGATGTTTCATCAATTTTAAAACGAATCCAGCCAGGTAATAACGGCTGGGTCGAAGCAGTGTCGAGATATTCACAGGAGGGGAAAACATAAGCCGATTTGAGAAAATTCAGAGCTTTAATCTTCCACCATGGCTCAAGAACCTGGCCGTTACACTCCGAAAGAATCGGTTCCGGTGATTCCAGAAGAAGAGAATCCGCCTACTCCTACTCCGGTTCCTGGTCCCGGTCAAAACACGCCATCTGCTCCAGACTTTCCTGAGGCTTTAGAAGACCCTTTGCGGGCTCCGGAAAGTCCAGAGCCATCCTCAAGCCCACGTTATCCTTCGATTGCGGATTCTGGACCACCTCCATACCCAGGGGAAGCAAGGAAAAGCACGATTTGGGAAATATTGTACTCGAATCGGGGCATATTTTGCGCAATCCTGTCAAGTTTTACGTTCGCGTCAACTGCTATTCTAGTACGACAGCTGAAGGGCTATGACCCCATGGACATTGCTCTATGGCGATGTATGGGTGTAATTCTTCCTTCAATTCCCCTTGTTACGGTACGACTTTGTCAGGAACGCGGACGGAGAAATGCCTTATCGGAGAAAGTAAAAGCGGAGGAGAAAGTTTGGTGGAATAATCGGACTTTGTTTTTTCTACTGGTAAGGAAAACGATTATGAGCCAATCTTCAGTTTCAATATCGAATGGTATCAGAAACTTTAACGTGTTCATGGCATAGTTGGAAAGCTCATATGCTGAACTTTTCTCTAGGCAAGGTCAATCTTTCAGCATTAACGCTCTGTTTTTGCACTTTCTCTCGCTGCAATACATCCCTGCTGGAGACTCGGTGGTAATCTCATCTTGCACACCAGCCTTTGCCTACATTTTGGCGTATTTCCTCCTTGGAGAACCGTATGGTGTGGTTCCATTCTTGACCTCGTTGCTAACACTTTTCGGAATTGTTACCATCGTCCGACCGCCATTTCTCACGGGGGAGGAGGAATTTGATAGAGAGACCCTGGTAACTTAAATCAGTAAAGCCCTTTATCATTGTATAACACGGTGGTACTAACCTGCAATAATTTGAGCATAATGCAGTTGGAGAAAATGATTTTCTTTTGCGTTCACTAACAGATTGGCTCTGGCCTCGCTCTTGGCTGCACCGTGTTAACGTCAATCTCCTTCGTGACATTGCGAAACGTTCGCATAGTGCCATTCAGCGTAACAGCTTTGGCCTACGGCTTGTGGGGGGCTATAGAAAATACCATTATTGTGTTGATTAATGGAACATTTAGTTACCCACGTAATACAGAAGATTGGGTAGTTGCTGGAATACTAGGAGTTCTAGCATTCTTGGGGTAACTAGACCTTTATGATGGATTGTTCTCAGGAAAGCGTTTTTGTAAAGACTGTGAAAAGATTGTTCATTTCTTGGTACGCCAACAGACAAATTGTAATCATCCTCGCTCTCAAGATCGAACAGACCGGCCCTGTCTCACTGATTCGTAGCTTCGACGTGATATTTGCCTTCCTCTTCCAGGCTATGATTATGAGACTCATTCCGGACATGTTCAGGTGAGCATTTAACATTTAGCTTGTCACCGATGCTTAGTTATTTGCCTTTGGAATTCGTAAAGATAATTGAATGTGGGTAATTCACTACTGCAAATTGCTCTTGTTGCAGTTTCATCGGAGCTGGAATAGTACTTGTCAATGTGGTAATAACCGGGATGCGAAAATGGGTCATGTCACTACCCGAAAACGATTCCAGAAGAAATACATATTGGCTGTTGTTAATTTAAAGGAAAATCTTTAAAATATTTTTGAGATCGACGACTAGTCAGACTGCTAGAAGATTTGCACATGTTCTTGGTAGCGTGTTTCCAATCCTCCAACTGATTTAATTACCATGAACCATCCTTAATCCCATCCTAGCGGTTAAAATTAGAAATACAAGCATGAAATGTAATGTAGTAGAGTCAGCTAATATCAGCAAATAATTTGTAGTGTTGGGGAGCTAAATGACTATAAATTGTGGTGAGTAAACATTTACATTTAAGAGAATGTGTGGTTTCCAGCCGTTCTAAAAAAAACATAGTTTCTTTTGCAGGCCATAGGTAGCGTTTCAACACGCGCCATCACATTAATTTTATGATGTACGAGCCAATCATTACATCAATCTATTACTTTTATCATCTTCTTTTTTAAAAGTAGTCTTATCTATCACAATTCGGTATTTTAGTCAGATAGCTTGCTAAAAATGTTGATTCTGGTTGGTGTTGGGGATTGAGAATCGACCAAGTCAAGCCACACAACGTTAACAAAACTGGCGAGAGACGGAATTCTCTTGCCATTTTCCTGAACCAAAACCGGTTTTGGAGTTCCAGATCTATAAGTGACCAGGCTAAGGATACATGTATTTACACTTACATTAACACAACCTGTATGAAGTATGATCATTTATAGGATGAGATATGCAAGACTTTTTGACCGGGTTTCACTAGATGCAGGTTTCCTTGAGGTTTTTGTATAAACATGGGCTATTATGGCAGGTTTCCCTCAGAAGCCTGCCACCAAGTCTATCCTGTTTGAATACCATACCACCCACCCAGTCATACATGTGAATCTGCCGGCCCGACACCTCTGTATACTTTCACCATTAATGTGCACGACTGGCAGGTTGCATTGAAACCTGCCATTGAACTCAATGCAAATGCCCGCTGGGCCAACAAGCATGGAGAGGCCCGGTCAGCGGTAGGTCTGCCTAATGGACAGGTCAGGTCAACCACAGGTCTAGTAAATGGACTGGCCTGTGCTACATTTGGAACTACTGACTGAATAGTTCTCATACAAGAATAGCGGAAGGAAAGCAAACGTCTTATCTACGTATGAGCTGATGAAGTAATGTCCAATTATGGTTGTTCTCATTGTTTTAGTCCGTAAAAAATATTATGGTACACAGGTTTTAAAAGTTTTTATATATTCTATTGACTTTTGATCTGCAAATGCACTAATGGAGTAACACGCTCTTTGATCGTTGTACGTTACATCTAATAAAAATTGAGCTGTCAGTCATTACAAGCTTGAACAGCTTGCGTATGATATTTTCTACTCTTGAAAATGGAGATGTGTGAAATTATATCCTGCAACTAGATACACATATACGAATGGTATCTCGATACGAATATATTTGGGTTCTGCATTCCGTTCATTTCCATTTGAGCATGGAATCACATTGATGGCAACACATTAACTTCTGTAACAATGAAAATATCTCCAGTCAAATTAGATCAACAAAAGTGATAAAAATATTAAGCTCAGCAAATGTCCATAATTCAGGCGCAATTGCTTTGAATGACCTGTGGATTTTTGACACAAGAAGGCACTAAAACATTTGTACATTCTTTGCTTGTCTCCGCCTGCCTTTCCCGTCGTTTATCACCTCTGCTTTAATTTTCTGCTAAACATTCTATTACACCGCTACTACTCTACCCGTACATCATGCTGTACGTGGGTTGCATTCAAACATAGCCGGTCTGTATTGCTGCTTTTGTTTGAGCTTATACTAGACTTCAATGTTATTCCAAACCATGCGCGGTTACCTATGCCATTACAGCAATGGCGACAAAAAAATAAAGCACGATAGGTAAAATTACGGCAATGACAGTTTCAAAAGGCACAGTTCTTGCTCGATGTTTATCAAACTAGCCAGTTAAGGCATCAAGAGCGAAAGGAAACATAAATGCTGAATCTTTACTAAAGGTCAATTTTTAAATAAGTTGCATTTATTTGTTTATATTTGTTGTCATAATAAACCTCCAACGTAAGGACTAAGGCTTGAACACAACATGACTTTGATACGATCCTACGTCCGTTCCATTTCATAATAACGTGGATGTAATGTCAAGAATGTTCATATGATTTAGCTCAACTCCGTCAGCAACTACAGTACACGGTTGAACCATGACGAATTCCGTAGATCTGGTTCATTCTCGGATGTGTAGTCAGCTAGTGTCATGAAAATGTACCCAAAGGAACACATCGGCCATGCTAATAGTTGGTCGGACATGCGTTCTGTTACCTCCCTGTTCTCGTTGTTCGTCTTTAACGTTCTTGGGAAGGGAGGTATGGAGCCTTATTAGCGAAACAATGGATTGAAATGGCGTACTGATGAAACGCGTCAATATCCCATACTCGGTTAAAAAACAACTAGGTCTGTGCATATGTCTGGGAATGCCGGTCGATTTTAGTAAGCTGAATCGAATGTTGGGATCATACGAAGCACCCCAATGAGATTGACAAATTCCGACCACCAAGTGTTGTGATTTATTTTGTTGGGAAATTAGACATTCAGGATATTTTGAAACAACCCTTACCGGGACGTAAAGCAGGCACGTAAGCAGCACTTAAATTAATGACTTTAAGTTCAATTGCAATAAGTTCGGTTAAAATAGGTCAATCAAGAAAGCAGAAAATGAAAGACCTTCGAGAAAAGCACATGAAATGAAAACTGCCTGAACTGCGTTGGTCCGAAGTTGAGCAGCCACTGAAGTACCAAATTTTACCAAGAAAATTTAGCTGAAAATACCGTTATCTCTATCTTGAATCTCCATCACAGGCAAACAAAAAAAGCGGAGAAAGAAGAAGATACTTAAGATACTTGAAAATTTAGCTGAAAATACCGTTATCTCTATCTTGAATCTCCATCACAGGCAAACAAAAAAAGCAGAGAAAGAAGAAGATACTAAAGATACTACTGCTGAAGGTACTACAAAAGATATGAGTTCATGTTTTTGAAAGCTCTTGCTATAGTCCCAAAAATTACTTGATCTGGAAAATTGACTAGTTTCAGTTAATTGTTCCGCCCCTAATGAAAAATGTTTTTGTAAAACAAAAGCAATCGGAAGGAGCAAAATGGCAACACACAAGCACAAATCGCGTTTCAAGGATATGATGAGAATAGAAAACAAGTCGTCAGGAAGCATAAATTACGAGAGCAATACGAAAATTGGGCTTAAGTAATGTATTGCATCCATGAAAATTCGAATGTAGTTCCTTTAAGTTACCTAGGCCTGAAGACACAGTCCGTGTCCGTCCAGGACTAGTTCAGCACATGAACGACCTATTTCGAGATGGCATGAACATCTCATTTTACTACGACACTACATTAGGTATCAACAAAATAAAACTTTGAAGAATTAGGCTAAGACGTCATCGTGAAGATCATTCCACTCAAGACTACAGGCAATATACAGCCGTTGGATGTCCGTCATCATAAAGGATTTACGCAAAGATTAACTGGAAAACTTTTACTAGAAACCGTAGATGTTTCATCAAGTCAAATGCGTTGGTTCCTTCAATCAACTGTTTATCGGCAAATCGGGTTTTGTTACTGTGCCTTTTGTATCCAATTGGACGGAAAATCAAAACACGGAAACACTTTTTGTGCTACTGTATAGTATTGTATTGTATTGTCCTTAACAGAGCTGACCATAATGAGTTATTGCATTCGACCCATAAGGCACAAGTGCTTTGTTGTTGCTCATTCCGTTTGTGTATTGCCTATAAAAACGACAGCAAGATTGATTGATAAGAAGAATTGAGCTGTACAGTGAAGGTCCACATTAACGTCCCCCCTCAATAACGTCGAGGCCCTTGTTAACGTCGATATGCTGCTGTACCTAGCTTACGTTTAAAATTAGAATGAGACCCTATTGAACGTCAGTCCCTCTTTAACGTCGCTAAATTTTGGTCCCCGGCGACGACGTTAATTTGGAGCTTCACTGTATCTATAATGCACCTATCTATCCTCAGATGGAAACTGCCGGATTATATGGTCAGGAGTTTCTTCCCCGGTTTCAGATTCGCACATTATAGTGCTGATCAGCCCAAGGATGTGCGAATGCTTTCCAATGAGCATGTGACCAGTCACTGACTGCTCCTGCCAGCATTCTAAGCATTGCGTTTGTTTTAGTTCAAGCACTAGCCTACCCCTATTTTTCCTGGGTGGTGTGGGAAAGCAGTATTTATTATACAGGGTCTTTATCCAAGCTCCGCACCTCGAGCTACGCGCGAGCTATGGTGAGCGCGAGCTCGAGGTGCGGATCTTGGATAAAGATCCTGTATTTGAAATAGTAGCACGTACCCCCACTCCCCTTGCCACCCTCTATTTTCCAATATGTGAAATCCCATAAGAGAACTAGGTTTTGGTGATCTGGTGAAACTTTTGGAGGTCATAGCTCCGGAACGAGTCCGAGTACGTGCATAATATTTTGTGTATGAAGAATTAGGGGCAGGTAACCTACGAATCTAAATGGTTCAATTCCGAAATGCTCATGCAACGATTTCGGACCTGACTGTAACTTTACGGCCCTTTGAACTTGAACCGCTGTACGTTATTCAGTGTACAGAAAAGCAGCATTCCGAAGAAATTGTTAAAATGAAGCCTATCTGCTTTATGCTGTCCGTCCCAGAGTTCAAACAAGTCGATGAGGGATCTTGCGGTACTATTTTTCAAGGGAATACAAATTGTAATCAATAATGAATCATGGCACATAAACATCATCATCACTATTTTTGCTTGAATTCAGTGCCATATGGCATGTTTTAGTTAGAAATCTGCCAAATAAACCCATCTTAACGCAAAAACGTGGAGGAAACCTGGATCTAGTGAAACCCTTTTCACCTTGTAAGGAGTCGGTAATCGCAGTACCTGTGGCAGTAACTTTTGACCATGAATTTTGTTGCTATGATCATGATGTAATCTGTTTTCGTATCATGCCAATTGTCTCCAAGAGCTTGATGATAATTACAATACATATGCAGATCATGCAAATAAGCGGTCGTTTTTGTGCATGCATCAATGTTGCGCAATCCTAACAGTCAACTTTCTGCTTGAGTTACCCAATCAAATTACAATCTGGATTCAAGCAGGTCAGGTGCGTTTTTCGCCGTGATGAGTTAGGTGTTCTAGTAATCAGTTTCTGCCAGTGTGAAACTACAGGCTTAAAACTTTGAAATTCAACTCGAACAAAATGCTTGGCATCCTCGCAGTTTTAATAATTGCTTTGATAACGTTTCTACTCGTATTAGAGGCCCAAGTTAGAAGAACGCCGAAACATTATCCCCCAGGTAACCATCAACAGTTACAGCATATCAGCATTAAATAACTAAAGTAATTGAAGCATTAACAAATGCAATCGTTCTACTCCGTTGAATTTCGTTGGTGTTATTTTTTCGCAGGACCGTTTCCCTTGCCTGTTGTTGGCAACGCTTTCCACTTACTACCAAATCCTCAATTAGCTTTGAAACGGTTAACAAAACGATACGGCCGAGTTCTCTCCCTTCAACTGGGATACTACAAGTAAGCTAACGTTTAGCTTAATTTTTCCTGATGCTGGAAACTGGAATGCTGGAAAAGTCATAAGGTGCCGACCACCTCCTGATGTGCGCAAGCGAGTGAATATAGTTTTACCTTTTTCTGAAACTTTTTAGTGTTGTCATAGTAAGCGATCCTAAGCTTATTCGAGAGACTTTCAGTAACAGCCTTTTGAGGGGAACCACTGATATACCTTACTATCGTGAAGGAGGACACTTTTACAAGGGCAAATTCATTGGTGAGCCAATTCGATTCTGGATTATTTGGCTGAACTGAGAGTTTAAACTAACAATTGGGTCTGAAAGACGTTGCTAAACGAATTTTCAGGAATCACTGGTGCCGAAGGTCAGCAACATGCAGAGACCCTTAAGACACTGAAACATGGACTGAGACTGTGCTCTGAGCCAACGGAGAAGCTGGAAAGCATGATCCTGGATGAAATTGAGGAAGATCTGGATGGCAATCAGGCATAAAGCAGTATCAAATGAACCAATCGCGTCTGATCACTTATTCAGTGTCTCAACAATGGGCTTAGTTTGGCGGCTGATGACTGGCACTCAAGCTGATCGAAGTGATGATCAGTTTACAAAGATCCTGAAGTTAATTCATGAGTTAGTACTGTACTACTTTCAGGCTTGGGCCGCGCCGTCTCCATGGCTGCAAAACGTCTTTGAATGTAAGTTGCCCAGCAACTGTTAGATGATGATTGTATATGCCATTTTAGGCTCATGATTGCCCTCAGCCCTCCATCACCAGGATTCTTCTTTCCATGGGTGTGCAAATTATTTCCGGAACGAAGTCATTGGAATACCGTAGTTCGACTCACGGATACGCTTAAAGCCTTTTTGGACAACCTCATTCAGCGCCATCTGGACACGATCAAGGATTGTAAAACGTTGCGAGGAGAAAACATAACTGATGTATTCATTGCAAAGATCCTTGAAACTGAAGATGAAAGTTCGCTCTTTCATCCAACTTATGGATGTGAGTAAAACATGCTTATAGAATCTGTATCATGCTCATGAGAAACTTTAATGAATGCGCTAGCTATTTTTCACCAAACCTATTTCATTTTCAGTTCAGCATCTACGGGCGAGTTACGTTTCAATGTTCAATGCTGGCAGTGAAACGGTAGCAGTGACACTACAATGGGCTCTCCTACTTTTAATGAAAACTCCAGGACTACAGTCCCGTTTAGGTGGAGAGATCGAAGAAGTTGTCGGAGCATATCGCAAACCCTCATTGAATGATCGTGAACGGTAATTTGGATTAAAGCGAGCAGTCATATAGCAGCAATCATAGCAGCAATGACTTCTTAGTCTGAGATTGTGATCATTGATACTGTAAGTTGAGATTGAAACTACGTAATGATTGAATGATACAAACTGTAATTCACAGGATGCCACTGATGCAAAGTTTCATAAATGAGACGCTGAGGTTTACTTCCATCGTTTCACTGGCACTACCCCATGCACTTCTAGACGAACTGCAGATTGCCGATTACCTCATTCCCAAAGGTACTATTATCCTTCCCAACTTGTACGGAGTGGCTCATGACGAAACGTTTTGGGGAGACAATGCCGAAGATTTTGATCCAGAAAGATTCTTAAAATCCGATGGGCAAGATAAAAGAAATCCGGCTTTTCTTCCGTTTGGTATCGGTAAGAGCAAATGTCCGGGAGAACGCATTGCACGCGATCAACTCTTCCTGTACCTCACTTCCTTGCTGCAAACGTTCACCTTTACTTTTGACACAGTGGAAGAATATTCCTTGGAGCCAGATCTCACAAGACTAGCTCTTACACCTCGACCTTTTTCATTCTTTGCTGTCCCTAAGCACCAATGATAGTAAACCCATAACCTGGAATAAAACTAACTGTAGATGCTCTGCATGTAAGTTTCCCATCTTTGTCTTCAACCTTAAGCCTTCAGTTAATAAATGCGTGGTTGACTGTGTAAATCGTAATTGTGACGTTTGTCGTAGACAATGACAAGACGGTAGGCTTGTACGTAAGCCATGATGAGGTAGTTTTATGAAAAAAGAACCTATGTATGTATTTTCGGTGTCAATCTGTAAAAGTAGATTTCATTTCATTCTAGTCTATTGAAATAACAACATAACACTCAATAACGAGAGTGTTTTAGTTTCAATAAACAAAGCATGTGAATTTGCCTAAAGCTTACTTATAGTGTGTTTCTCCTTTCCCGACACTGAAATTAGAGGGACAGCAAACTCAAACGAAGATAAGCAAAGGTCATAAATCCAAGCTCTTGCAACATCGTCATCCCGCTGCTGTTATCAGCTCATCTTCCTATACGTTCCTACGGTTTGACGGATCAAATTTCCATTTCGTTGAAACAGGCTCAACGAATGCGTCACCAAGCCACAAACGTTTTTATGACGATTTTTCTGTTAGACAGGCGAGCCAGAATGCAAGCTAATCAATTTTAACTTCTTGGAACCTGTAAATTAGATTCATCTGTTTTACCAACATATCACGTTCGGGCTCTTAAAGAAACGTTGAACAAGTAAAGTCAGTTACGGTCTTGCAATTTTGAGACTATGTACGGCAATCAATACGGCTCCTCTCTTGCCCTTGCTGCCATAAACGTATCCGTAACAAATTCAACGGGTGCTTCAGTGGCCTTAAAAATCCTTTCGCTGAGACCTCTAATATGTTAATTGCTGAAGGTCACAAATACATTACTCTATGCAAGGGTATTTTTAGTATGTCCAAACCAAAGCTAGTAACAAAGCATAGGTGGCTTTTTCCCTACGTCTCCGGATTTTAGCCGCGCCACAGCAGTAACAATTAGAGGATTTCATTTAAGCCCATGGATAAGATTGCGGCCATTTTGCACCCAGCCATTAAAAATTACAACTGAAATAAAATCTGAATCAACTAAAAAGTTCAGCAAGCAATACAGTTTACCAGTATGTACATATACTGCCTACAGCATGCCTTTGTTTATGGATAACGTTTCCATTTCACTGTAGTAATTCTCAATGCGATGATGAATCATAGCTAAGAAGATTACAAGATGAGGCATTTGCTGGTAGTCTCTCGAGTGATTTTCGTGTTTCTTTTCAACAAAACTGTTTATTGTGAAAGATAGTACGATAGAGACAAATGCGTGAGGAAGATAGCAGGAGCCTATGCATAACGTTACTTGACATCTAAAAATCTCAAAATCGGAAGCCGTCATTAAACCTTAAGCATGCTAGCTGTTTTCATAATTCCTGGCTACCTGATTAAAAAATTAATTGCCGCTTGAAACTGTGACTATTTGGCTGTGCCAGGTAATTTTAGTCCCAATATCCATTATATCATAACGACTGAATCTTAATGTTATGCCACACAAGGTAGTCGTATCGTGACTCAAGAATTTTGAGTCAAATCTTTGAGGATTTTCGACGCTTTCAACGCCGTTTCGAAATCGTTTTAGTTAGGGCAAAAACTAGCAGAGAGGAAAAAAGTGAATATTTGTGAACTGATTTCATGCTGAATAAATCGTTAAAACGGTTGTAAATCACTAGCGCCGTGCGTTCACTACCCGTTAGTTAACTGTGTGTTATGGTCGTAAAAACTCAAGAACGCACTCGTTGCAGTAGGTCACGAAGGGGGCTGTGGTAGCCTAAACGT
>VRMD01002237.1:0-13854 GCA_009872375.1 Sminthurides bifidus | reverse complement strand
AAGACGATGACGTACAGGTTTTGTAGGTCAACGGAACTGTCTGTGTTCCAGATTTTCAATCGAGGACAGGAAGGCAAACAAGACACGAGGCTTGGCAATGTGCATCACATCCGTTCAGAAGCGAAAAACGCGGGTAGCTCCTACTCCTGATTACATCTGAGAAAAATAGCACTTGTCATTCGTGCTTGGCCTTGTAACACGGGAAGTTAGTGACTTGACGTAGGAAAAACGGCTTTTGTAACAAATTGAGCCGTGATTATTTTATGAGCAAGAAGCACATGCAAATCATTCTCGTTTGAGTCAGATGAAGCAAAAGTTTTTGAACAGACCTGGTTGTCAGCATAAAGTGGCTTCTTTTAATCAAGTCAAGGCTGATCGAGCGATAAAATCTGGCATTCATCATGCACACAAAAAAGATTAAGATACAGCCAAGGCTGCGTTTCGGAAGTATCGATACCGATTATACTAACGATGTTTTGTTTCTTTTACAGATTTCCAAGATTCTTCAGTACACTCCGTCGGTAACGTTCCTGAACCTGAGTTTCAACAGTTTACGGCTGCCGCTAAAGCTGAATATTCGTGGAGATGCTGGCCTCGGATTCCCAATGCTGCCACGACTTACTGCACTGATTTTAATCGGTACAAAAGTCTCCTGGGACTCAGTTTGGTTCCTGGTCCGCCAAGCTTCGTCTTTGCAGGAACTGCATCTGAGTTTGAATGACTTTACGGCTGTGGACTTGCAAGGAGGAACTGGAGGTGGACGAAATGCGAGGAACTCGGATGAAAATGAGGATGTGGATGATTATGACGACGTCATGCAAAATTCTGGACAAGATTCGGGCAACGAAAGCTGTAGTGACGATGATAACGGCTTCACTTTTCCCCATATTAGAAAAATCATGTTTGATGGGAACCCCATTACGTCGTGGAAAGAAGTTTGTAAATTGGGTAAGTTGATTTTGGCCTATGTGTTTTCTAATAGATGCAGATATGCCTTTTAAGGAGGGATTGTGAATATTATGGAGGAATAGACGAATTGGACGATGTAAATAATGTCTGCAAGAGCTGATGACAGTATGAGCTTTTTTATGGATGCGTATAAGGTGAGAGCTTTGGAAGCCAAAAGTAGGTGCTAATGTGGTAATCTATACTGGTTCCCTGTATACAAGCTAAAGCTTTTATTGATAGAGTAAGCTGCTGTAAAAACAATGAGTTTTTTTCAGCATATCTGGTAGCCAAAAGTGCAGATTTTCCTAAAAGGAACGGATTCCTGAAATTGACTCGCGGCAGTAAAAGCAAAAACCTTGTGGTTTTGCAACCGCTTGTGCAAGGAATAAAAAAGTGATAGGTATGTAGTTAGCGTGGGATTGGGATGGAAAGCATTTTTCAGTTCACGGATGCTGTTGAGATATCGTCAAAGAATCCAAATAAAGACAGGTCGAAATGAAGCCAAGATTCTTTCTCAGGATTACTACAGAGTGCCGAAGCTTGATCGTTTGCTCTTTGGCATTTGGCACTAGTGCCTCGAGGCATTTTGCATTTAAGTCATTCTGCAACGGTGCATGATGTATTAATAACATGCAAGGAAAACATGAGAGATTTTGGTTTCAGGCAGTGAAAGAGGAGAAATTAGTATAATTTGCTAAATTGTCCAAATATAAACAGTCTTAACTGCTGGTTTGCATGCATTTGTAAACTGTCGGTGGCGTGTTTCTGTGCCACGAGTCCATCATGCGGAAACCATGACAAGTTCAACGGCTTTCGTTTTTGGCTTGGAACAGTTCAAAGGCGGATCTTTACCATCCATCCTGTTGCAATTTGAGAAAAAGACGTTGCTTTTTTATGAGGTCGGAGAGAATTTTCCCCTAGGCAATGTCAAACCGCAATTGAGAAGCTAGGTAAATTAGCCTTTAGTTGAAGGGGGTCATGTCATGCAAGTATGGAACAAATACGTTATTGATTCTTAATAAGTTAAGACAAGACTGTAGATTTTTTTAGGGGTGAACAGCCTTGGAAGGGGATTTGTGAAGGTGTGATAAAAAAGCAATGAATTTTTATCGGACCTTGTTCGCACAGTATTAAAACAAAGGACCTTTTGGTGTTTAAAATTCATTAAAAATTGTAGCGTACTGATGCCCTAAGACTTGTACTTGACGTGTGGCATAGATGCTTGACAGCTTCATGATTGAAATCATTATGTTCGCAGGATCATGTTTTCCGTCACTGAGACACATGGGATTGGCGGACTGTCCCATAGACGGGATTGATGAAGATGCCCATCAAAGTTTTGAGAACCTCCAGTCGCTGTCTTATGAGCAACACCCTAATCAAGGATTTGACTGATCTTTCATATCTCAATTCTTTCCCGTCCTTAACGGAACTGAGAATTCAGGGAATCCCTCTTCTGAGTGATATGACTGGTAAGATTTTGTGTTTTAGCCATTAAGAGCACACTTTTGGAGTACCGAGAACTTTAGGTTTGAAGTATCTGACAGGTCAAGTCAGGTGAGGTCAGTGCGTAAGTGTCCCGTTGAAATGCGTTTGAAACACAATAACATGCTTGTTGAAGCAAAAGTTCTCGCTGCGATGGCGACCCTATTATGGCAGAAATGACGAGATGATTTGCGGCAAAACCGTAACAAGTAAGGAGATCTAATGACAATGTTTATTCTTTGTACAGAACATGAACGACGGCAGTTCCTCATCGCCATGCTTCCTAACATAAGAAAATTAAATGGCGGAGCTCCCATTTCATTCGAGGAACGAGAAGACTCAGAACGTGCTTTTATTCGACGTTTTGCTCAAAACCAGAACGATACTCCACCACCTAAGCGGTAAGTCGCGCCTAGTCGTTGTGAAATCACATCAGTTTTCAGAGCATAACCAATAATGACCTATAGTCACAGAATAATTGAATGTCTGCTCACAGTTTTGTACTAGGAACACGAACCAGTATGTTGAGGTTGACTTAATACGCGTGAAAATTGCAGATACTACGACCTGATCCAGGTACACGGAAAACTGGAGCCCTTAGTAGAGGTTCAGCTTAAGCCTGCAACGCGCGTAAAGATCAACTTCATATACGGAGAAACCGTTACCTCTAGGCAGGTAAACGTTTACCAAACCACATGGGAACTGAAGGTATGTGCAAGAGTAACAAATCACCTGATAGTTGGTACCGTTACCGAGAAGTAAAGAGCAATTAGTTCGCTGACTGCTCCTTTTAGAAACTTAGTAATGTTGCAAAGTAGTGCAATGCTGGCAACCAAACTATTCTGTTTTACAGACTCAGCTCGAACCAATTGTGGGCATCAAGCCTTCAAACATGAGGCTGTTTTACACAGATGTGGAAGTCAGAGGAAGTTACGGCGCTAGTGAGGAAATGCGTTACCCCCAGAAGAAACTTTATTCGTACAATATGCAAAACGGAGATGAAATTCATATTGAACTGAAAAATGCGATGCCATAAGAAGTTTCAATGAGTCGGACGTCAGATGAAATGCTAAGTTTATGGATTCAGTACTGAGCACACTGCAACGCGTCTCTTGTATATTGATTGATGAAGGATTAAAACGCGTTACACGATTTCAGTTGTTAGAAATTTAGGCGCAGAACTTATCATTGACTGCACCTGGAAACCTTGGTCTTTTAGCTGTAATAGTTGTGACATTACCTGATTTATTGTATCTGATACTTGTAAATATGGACTGGTAGGCTCAAATGAGAATGCGTTATTTACGTGCTGTCTTTTCAGAAAGGGAGGATAAATTCCCGGTAGCATTTTCTTTCCAATATATGGTAGAACGTTAACTTTAGCTGGTGACGATAGTGACCTTGATCCTCAATCCTTAAGCACCAAAAACCATTTGGAAAAAGTCCAGTAGTTTCTGATCCCATTGTGCCGTACCTACCATTGAGGTACGAACATTTTATCGCAGTATTAAGCGTAATTGTACAGAACCATCGGAACATTGGACCGATGCAGTCAGAATTGAAATGCGTTTGCTCAGCTGTGTGTGAATGACAGACGCATATTCAGACCATGATAGTTGGTACAGTGGCGAAAACTGCATTGCATTGGTTCTGTCCGAAGCTAAAAGGTAGAAACGTAAAATTACAATCAGACTTAAGTGTCAACTGTAATTCAGAAATGATACACGTGATATTGATTCAGGAAGTAGAAAAAGATGGTTAGTCGTTTCTTTCAGGCCTGACTGTGTGTACATATGTAAGTTACTATTACTGAATAGTATTCTGAGAAAGTCAGCCAGTGTTGTCCTGAAATCAATCTTTCAGACCCAAGCAAACGAGTGCTGAATTTATAATTAATGAAGTCTTTAAATTCAACTGCACGCTTACCAACCTGAGCACAGAAATCCCGGGTTCTCCCTCCCGATTTTATTTTCAGCTGAGGACCCGCTCGAAGCTGCACAGCGCTCTTATTGCTGGGATTTGATGCAGGTTTAGTAGAAACGTGTCGTGATGATAATGAATTTAGCTTTAATCAGAATCCTTCTCAAGTTGGGCGCAGAATAAGATCAATATATATACTAAAGTACTTGAAACAGGCTAATTAATAACTCTTGTTAGACTACGACGTATCCTTCTGACAGATACCGGTTGTTTCGCATTAGCTTGAGCAGGAATTGTAGTAGAGCTCAAAAAGTGTGATCGTGTTACTCGCATTGAGAAGAATTGAATGTAAGTGCTGTATGTCGAAATGTTAAAAGATTTGATGAGCAACAATAAAACTGTTCGTAAAACAATAAATAGACATCCAATCATCGCTTTTAGTTGGTCTTCTTCTAATGTTGAAAAAGCCACAGCACTGGATACTTCAAGTCACAAGATCATTTGGTTGGTTTTTTAACTCCGTTTATTCGGAACGGTAAATACTAACAAGAGAAAACATCTTATGAAAAAAATAGTTTCGTGTTAACGGATTGCAGCTTTAATGGTTAAACTAAAGGATTTGCGTCACATACAATTTGATCTATTTGACATAAGGTCGTAAATATTTAATTTCCGAAATTTTATCAATGCAAATCGAGTATCTGCTTTTCGATAATCATTACACACGCCTCTTCTATTAATTGCTTTCTTCAAAGTTCAAAAATTTCTTCACGACCTGGACAATTACTGTACGTTAATTGGATATCTTGCCGCAATAAAGCTTGGCATAAAATAGTACATCGTTTGCATCGCTACGCTGCTGAGCTGCCTAATAAAGACTATGACTATCTCGTTTCATCATTAGTACGAAGTACATCGGCCTTGCCGTGTAACATCATAGTAGGCCCACTTCAAGATCAACTGGATCTTTTTATTTGTATCTGTCAAAATCAAAATTGCTGTAGCTGTTAGCTACTCTTTCACAAGTGTAAAGCTATGCTTGCATTTTTATCTTCAGTTGACCCAATTCGACAAACCACTACTATTTTGTAACTTAACTTACTAACTTGAAAACGCGGATTGTCCAAGAGCCATTTAGTCGACAGATATATATGTGTTAGAAATGCTATCGCAAGACTGGACTGCCGCGTTTTTGCAGTACTTGCGTCAGATGACATAACCTCAATCATTAAAAATCATTAACAGCTACCAGTTTCTAGCACGACTACAGAAAACTCTTTCGTTGCATATCCGATATCTAACTTTCAGTTTTTATCTACTGACCAATAAAGAAGGGCATGGCATAAGTATAAATAAGTTTGAAAAATCTTCCAGGCCACAAACTAAAAATCATGGGGCAACACTTGCTAAGAAGTTCATAACCAGCGTGAACCTATATCTGTAGCCAAGCGGCAGTATTATTTAAAGCGTAACGAAGTCGTTTCACCTGAACAATAAGCGCAATTTTTTGTGCACTGACTATAATTAACATCACATCGCTATGTAGACTGTATTAGTAATTGCAAATGATGTTTGCTCACGACCCCTGGACTTAATTTAATTATATATGTAGATGTAGAAACGATAGAGAGAAGATGATGTCAGTTTTGAGTTATTTGGCTTATAAAGTACTTATACAAGCCTGAAAGAAGTCTAAATTTCGTATGAATGAAATGCACGCTCAGTCTGAAACAAATTTACAAAATTGTTGCTGGCAAAGTAACCCTGGCTTCCAAAAGCTACTGCTCCCTCATTCAAAACTTCATAGTCCATTGCCAAGTTTTAGAAAACGCTACAGTATCTTTGGTTAGCATTGGTTGATATGGCCTTGATATATTAAGGAACCTGGAGATCGCGAAAATACTTTCTGCAAAATAAGGCGGCCTCTGAAGGGGGCGTGTCACCAACTTCCATGGACTCATAGTCTTCCGTGTTTCTTAACCGACTGTAAACATCTCGATACTCTCGATCAAAGTTGAATCCGTCTGTAAAAAAATGCTGCTTATAATGATTTGATAACAATAATAAATCATGATTTAGCTTCAGATGCAGTAATACGATAAATTCAACTAGATGGATGGTACTTACAGGACTCCAGAAATTCCTTGCCTCCCGCAACAAGTGTAAGGAACAATATATCTCTATAACAAGGGTAATGCCTTTTTTTCCCTTCTTTATGATAGTGAAATAAGAGTAAAGGGCAGGTTTGTGTAAGATGATTGCGCATCACTGATTTCATCACGTCCGAAATCAACCTAAAAATTGCACAAATGACGTTAGAGGAAAAGAATTAAAATATCCTTCAGAATTCCTCCCGATATGCTTTTACTAACTTTGCACTCGTCTCCATCTTTTCATCAAACTCTTTCCCAGTATCCGCGGCTTGACAGTTCATCAAATGCTGCATGTAGAGGGGTGTACCAAATTTTTCATGAAACTTAGGATTATCCCATTTGCATGTGATACCGACGTTTCGATAATCGGAGCCGTTCCAACTCTCATGCACAGTGAATTGCTCCAGTTCATTTTCTAAAAGCTTCCCACTTTCAGAGTCCCACTTCATCATCTTTGCAGTCGGTCTAACTTGAACAGCAGACAACGCCAGACCTTTAAGATGGCTGGTGAGATTTGCTCGATGAAAAAACCATACCTGGAATTGAGCCTATTTTAGCTTTTTTTCTTATTTGCGAGTAATCATTTACCTGAAAGCTTAATTACCAGGTTCCAATAGATGATGGGATGTTCATCTGCAAATGACCCAAGTGTCAGGGACAAATCACCTTCATGCTCAAGTACATTTTCTAGCTCTTTCCGCAAGACAAGAGGACTCAGATATGGAACAACAAATGGTTCTCCTGCAGCTCCATTACGAATTGCAGGTGGAAGACTAGGTGCTGTGTCAGATGGTTTAGGCTGCGGGTCTTGAACAGATTTTGACTGATTTTCTGACTGGGGATTAGATGAACTTGGATCCGTGGATCGAGATTTTTCCGCTAGAGCACCCAATGGGTCCACACATGGGGAATCAGCATTCACACAATGAGACACTCCACCAACTTCACTAGTGTTTAGCAAATTTTCAGTTTGAGTATTCTCTATATTACACGTCCTTTCTTTCGATGCTGAAGGCCCTTGCATCGTTGAAGCACGTCTCGACGGTTGACCACTCTGATTGTTAATACTTTCAAGACTATGAGCTGATTCCCAACGAGCTTGTGGAGGAATTTGCACACTCATTGGGTAGTGACGAAAATCTTTCACTGCTATATATAAAAAGGGTACTTCCCACTGCTTGCAATGCGGACATCTGCACAAAAGTCATCACGCCATTTAGTTTAGTCATTGAAATAAAAGCCAATAGGTTTAGTACTCCTAAATGGCGGTTCCCCCAAAATTAGTAAACAACGCTATAACTTCATGACACTTTACCTTGTGTTTAAGTTGGATTCTTCTGCAGTCCATCCAGCCATGATTTCTTCATCAAATAATAATGATTCACAACTATGACACAAGGAGCACGTTGTCATTGCAACTTCCAATGCAATAGGGTAACCTTTCTTGCTAACAGCTTTTGAGTCAATCATAAGCAGGGATTGTGTCGACCCAGATAATGGAGTATTCACTAAATTAAAGTTGAAATTTTAGTAAGAATACATGTCAGCAGGACATGAAAGAATACAGCATGATTAAAACCTTAAACTCACCATGACTGAATCCAGGGTCACCACTCGCAAAACTAGCACGAGCAGAACATTCTGTTGCTAGCAACTGGTCTAAGTAGGACTCAGAGACACTCGCCCATTGGTTGCTGGCTCCGTCTGTGTTGTCCCATTCAGCATTGTGGCCAGGTTCGCTTCCGAGGTGGTCATCCGTTGACCTATTAGCCGTTATCACAGGTTCATGAAATACAGGAGTCAAATCAAAGACACTTTAAAGAACCCTTCTACTTCAGACCCAAGTTTATGCAGAGTCTCTGTTCCAGATCAAGTTTTCGGACCTCCTAAAATCTGTGTTTAAGTCCTTACCCAAAAGGGCCAGTTCGTCCAGCAGGATAGTTATTTGTACTAATTGCTTCCTTCAGCTCCTCCATTTTTTTCTTCGCTGTGACGGCTGCAACAGACTTCAGCTGGTTGAAACCGTCCATTAAAGCTTCTGCCTTCTTGCCGCCAATGGTGGATTCGATAAAGGAAGAACCAGCTTTGCGAAAACTGAGCCTAGCGGGGCTATACCTTCTGCACATTTCAGACTGATATTTTCGTAATTGTCAGACATATTAAAATGTTATTGAAATGCAAAACAAACTATAATCTTACCCGAACGGATTCTTTAAACTGGAACTCAAAGCGGAGAGACTATTGACAACAGTTGTAGATCCTCCAGTGCTACTGCTACCTGCCGACAAGTTTGATGATGAATCTGTCCTTCCCATTAGCTTCGGATTATCTTCAGCCATCTGACTTAAGGAATAGTTCGGTAGAGTAGACGATCGATGAAAAGACTTAGAAGCCATGCCTGTTCCAGCAAGATCTTGACCACCATTGTGATTATTTCCAACAGCGTGCGGAGGAGTCACAAAATGACTGATAAAACCTTCACTACTAGCGCGTTTTGGAGAATCCCTGCTCGTCTGATTCAGAGCCGAAGTGCTAGGACCAGCTCGTGTATCCCCCAAAGCTCCCAATGGATCGTTTTGTGTTACAGGAGTACGTGCGGGACTACACGGCGATACTTCAGTACCGCCCAACTTGTCTCGTTGCTTGATTTGAATCGATGGTGATTTTGGAACTGGTAGCTGTGCAGGATGTTGCGGATCTGGAACAGATCCTTCAGGCAATTCCTCTACTGGCGTTACTTCTCGAGAATTGCTGCTTCCCCTCTTATCCAAGGAACCCTCACGTGAATTTGGTTCATAAAACTGATTGATTTTATGTTCGAGTGATCCGTTACTCTCAACACTGCCAGATCGCTCACTGTTCAGCAAAGCTTGTGGGACAGGCTCACTACCGTCTCCTCCAGTTTTAAGCATCTCATTCTTCAGTTCTTTTAGCTTGCTCATAATCTGCGTGTCATTCCCAAAACTAACAGATCGCAGCAGCCGCAACGTACTGTTTTGGGAGTCGCCTGTCTCAGTACCGAAGTTCAGCCTCCTAGGTGGCATGGATCTTTTCTCTTGAATGTCATAGGAATCAGTCTCTTGTTTTTCGATGTCGTTTTCTGCCATATAGTCGCCCTTATATCCCGCCATGATCAAACTTCCTGGACTGTAATATGAAATATCACTAGCCAGGGACGCAAAATTAGCAACACTATTCACACCAGACTTGACCCATTGATCAAAACTTTGTCCCATTCGAGTGAGTATCTTTGATCTGCTAGAATTTTCCGCAGTAGCTTCTTCATCATTATCGTTCTCTTGGTATCCTTCATTGTTTCGTTGTTCACTCATTGATCCATAACCGATGTCTGAGGAGGAACTTATTCGTGTAGGTACATTACTGCTGGAGGAGTTATCTTCTCCTGAGATTTTTTGCGGACTTAGCGTGGTTGTCTGTATTGAAGTTGCTACTGCGCTCTGTTTTCGATGGTTCTGAGATTCCATAGAGGTGCCACTTCCAGTAGATAGACGGTCAACGTCATCAGTAGCTGGTTGGACTCCTTTACTTCGGAGATAGTGTTGCCGCCCAGAGGAACGAAACTGGGCAACGCCAAATATTACGTTTCTATACAGAGGAGTGGGTTTTGTTACAATGGAATACTTAGTACATTTAATGCATAATTAAAACAACAACACCTATTTAATCGTGTTGGATCTACCTCAGTTTGTTCCACATAAGCTGACTTGAATTAGACACATTAGACGGCCACTGTGCCTCAAGCACAGCCTTGTTATAGAACCCATACGTTATAGCATTTGGAGTAATTCCACAACGTTTCATTTCAAAGAGCACCTAAAATTGATAAAACAAATGTGAGAGCCCAGATTATAAATGATATCTTGATCGCCGAAAGTCGGGTGCAAGGACTGATTACCTTTACGGCAACAACAGGTTGATTATAAATACCACACAGTTGCATCACAACTCTGTAGCACACTTCATCAGCCGGCTGAATTTTATTCTTGGCCATTCGAACCAGCATCTCGTAAGCTAGGCATAGTGCCATATGCTTGGACGGCGCTATCAACAAATAGCTCGGCAGATGAATGAACCATAAGCTGTAAAGTACATTTGATAGAATAGTTTTGGCATAAAATAGGCTCCAATTTTTATGGTACTTGACGCCAGTTGCATGATTTACATCAAGGGAACAGGAAAACTTTGGAAAAAACTTTTACATACCTGTAGCACGTGGATAAAAGGTATTTGGCCCACTGCATGGGACTTTCGGCGTACTTTCTTGCAAATTTTTTAGCAGATTTAATTTCTTGCTTGGTGCGCCTTGCGATTGGGCTACCAGGCGTGACAAACTCGGAATTCTTCTGAATGAACTTATCGAGAGAGCTTTGTTTTACACTATCTTTTGGGAAGATACTTTTGTTTAAAATGAATTTCGAATCGTAGAAGTAGGTAGCATTTGGAGGCAAGCCAACGGCCTCAGGAGGTAGCACTACCACAGTTCGATCACTCTGATTCCCTTCATTAAAATCGACTAGGCGCACGATCTCCGTTTCATCTTGGGAGACCTGTAAGTTTGTAGAGACAGCAAAATTGTTGAGCTATCGTATACATGCATTAGAACTTTCACATTAGAGCAATGATATGCGGTTTTCTAAAAACATACCTTATCAACACATTCATCGAAAAATGCCAGGCCAGTGTCCGTGGCTAAATCCGATACAAATGACCTTTCCTCTATGAAGCGTATGAACATTTGAGTTTTACAAATTAGCTGGTAGAATTTGTGATAATTTTTATCTCTGGATCTCAAAAACCCCTGCTCAAAACAAGAAAACAGTAGTTACAGCCACAAATAATCGGATTTTACTAACCTCGGACTTTTATTACACGGAAAATTCATTCTTACCTCAAAATCAAAAAGAGAAGAAGCATCCGTGGCTCTGTCACTTGGTGCCTTAGTAATTGGAAGCAGGAACGATCTGTAGCCTTTAAGCACACTCGTCATAAACCGTAAAAATGCTTCTTGAATTTCAAGTTCAAGCATTCTCTGTAAAATAACAGAGTTCATTTGTTGCTACCGGAAAAATTACAGACATCCATGGCGTTATTTCATGATTTATTACCTAATCCAACCTTACCTCTCTCCGTTTAAACTGAAACTCCAATTCCATATTGTCATGAATATCGGCTTTATTTTTCACGCCCGCACGATTTAAGCTACAAATTTTTTCTTGGAGCTCCTCTAGCGTGTGTTTCAGTATCCTTGCCGGTTTTTTGGCTAGCAATTTTGCATTCAAGTAATACCGTTTGTCTTCGCAACTATAAGTATAAATCATCATTTGGAAAACAGTACCACTACTAAAAATCATCTTGCTTCGAATCATTTCAAGGTGTAAGTCAACATTGACTGAAACACCACTCACACTGTGACTGTATTTGTGTCCAGATCTACACAGGTAACATCTGCAGGAAGTTCATACATGTCAAAAAATCTTGAATCTACTCCGACTAGAAAAGGAACGGGAGCTTGCAGAACAGCACACAGCCCAAGTGGACAGAGGGGTATGAATGGGCATTGCCAGTGGAAAGGAAAGATGATCTGAAACGAAACTTCCTATATAGAAATGTAAAACCTTGGTTGAATAAAAGAATGCTGAAGATTTACTTACAGCTGAAATCGCCTCGACAACTGCTGTTAAGACATCCTGACGTAAGGAATGAATAAGTATCTTCTGTTCTGTGAGTGTCAACAGTAGCACCGAAAGACAGTTTTCCGGGCCCAAGCTATTCAACATCGATCGAAACGATGCTCCGCTGCCGCCAAAAAGAGTAAACGTGGAGATTACAATATTAAATGCATTTTTTGTACTAGACTCATGGCTCATATTGCTATTAGGCCAGCTAATAAAAGTTAGTCACATTTACCTTTTGGGTAAAGGCGAGTCATGCATGTGCGACAAGAGAACACTTTGCGTTGCCGAGAGCTGCAACAGAATATTAGGTCGCGACGGAGAAGGAAAAGGAACTTCTTCCAGTAAATACGAAATATACCTGAAATAATTATTTTGTTTAGCATCTGCACGCAAAACTTCTTTTTCTAGTCTAAACTGGCTAAAAATTCCGAGCACAGATCTTACCGTTCGATGGGTACTTGATGAGGTCCTGTGCGGCACATCGCATGAAGGTAATACACGAAAGTTCTTAAACTGTCGAAGAAAGGGTAATGCGACAACAAACATATAGATTTGTTCACGTGAACGCTAAAACTATTCTTGTCACCAGGAATGTCAAGGCCTAGATCCTTTCTCTGTTCGGCATTCAGTTTTTCTTCAGGGTAGTCTTCGTAAAACGTTAGTCCAGCACCATAGATCTTTTCTGTGGCGTCTGCTACCGTGAGAACAAAGGTAGAGAAAACAGGTCGCGGTTGTGCTGCATTGACAGGCCATGCTTCGATCGTAGCACACATCGGCAAACAAAACATAGCCACCGATGATGGAAACGGAGAATCTTTTCGATCAACGAAAGGATAGCGAAGAAGGACTTCCGCTTTATATGACAGCAAAGGAGGACGATTCATTGACTTTTTGTAGCACAAGTACACATCACAGCCCATCTGAACAAGTATATGGTTTCATTTATATTAACCATTCAAGTGTTTAACTTCATCAAGAGATGCATCAAACTTAAGTGGTAGCTTAAGTGGTAGCAAATGCTCACCATTCCTTTGTTGAGGTTTTTCGATATTATACAAAATGCATGAGGCGGACGTTCACCCTTATTTTGCATGATGACGCATATGTCAGTTACCACTAATTCACTACAAGGCATAGTTTCAGGAGCTCTTCGATAGGTCAGATAAATTTTTGCACTAGTATTATTAACATTTGCAGATCTTCCTTCAGGTGTAGATATTACAACTTCAGCATCCGGCAAGAGACGCTCCTTTCCATCGTATATTACACTGTAAGCAAATGCTTTATTACTAAATGTTCAGAATACAGCATTCGGTATAAAGTTTTACACTCAGTCCTTTTTAATTATCTCTCACCCTATATCGACCAGAGGAGGTTTATCCTTGCCCCGTCTGTAGCATAGATAAACTTCCGGACTTCGCAGGCTTCCACTATTTAAATTAGCTGGATACCCTTTAAAAGAAACGATTGCATTATTACGTACTGTTCCAAAGCTGTAAAAGTTTATAAAGATACAGACCTGATAAACTTGTACATAAGTATAACTCGTGAGTAATGCTTACCAGAAGGAGTTCTTTCGATACAGCTAAATCCTTTCGGCACTAACTCTCCAAGCGATGGAAATATAACTGTAATATCAGTGATAGGTTCCG
>VRMD01002236.1:0-13858 GCA_009872375.1 Sminthurides bifidus | reverse complement strand
GGGAGGGATCCAGTTTGGAATGTTTTCGCCTCAAATACGTATGCAATTAGGCCTGAAAATTTACAACATGATGCAACATATCTGCGTCTTGTGAAATACCCTCAACAATTCATAGTTTCAACACGTAAGCTACGTACGCTCGCATAAACCTCCAAGTCTCAGCACCAATCCTTCCGCGCACTTTCCTGCTTTCACTCATGTGTTACGGGAGCAATCACGGAAACCAGTTTTGATTCGCGAATGTTAATGCATTTGTAACCGGAAGCATCTTCGGAAACAACCCCGGTCCCTCAAATCAATAAATAAATCAAAGCATGGACTTTGCAGGAGCATTGCTCTTCACAACCGAAGCCGTGTAGAAGACATGCAGGCGTTGTCACTACGAAGAACTTTATAAAAAAGATTAAACATTCACAGTGTACTAACGTGCGTGAAATGATTGGGCATTGTGTGGGTGCGTACGTTGAGGATTTGAAATGGACACTACGAGAACAAGTTCCACATGTTCCGCAAGCCACCATACACTGCAACTACAGGCTGGAACAGATAAGTCCGAACTGGATCTGCAGTGAGGCTTAGAAAATAATGGAAGAAGGACGAGAAATGATGAATACAGAGTCAAGATAATGGAAACAGGGGAGGAAATATGACGGGATGCACATTACATGAGGTTGAATGCACACAGTTGGTGTTTTGACACTATGCACACTGGTTGTGAAGCATAAAATGGAACATTTGGTCAGGCCATNCACAGTTGGTGTTTTGACACTATGCACACTGGTTGTGAAGCATAAAATGGAACATTTGGTCAGGCCATGCCATTGCCAAGAGGTTTCTGGTTTACGGCTCGCATTAAGTTTGCTTCAAGGACCCTATTCCTACTTCCAATTGTGGTGTATCGGCCCAATCCTCCTGGAGCGGATGAGGGCTGGATATGATTTTAAAAGGAGAACCAATGTTCTTTCCAGGCGAACCAAGGACGAGAAATGATGCGGAATGGAAAAACTTTCAGGCAAGAAAGAAGGTAAGTGCAATAAGGCAGCGTCTGGACTACTGAATAAAGACCGAGCTTCAAAGAAAGTTTTCCTAACATCTGCACAGAAAACTTAAGAAGCCAGGCCAAAAGCACACGATTAACAACAACTGCTAAATGCTTCCTTACTGACTGCTATTGGTGCTACCGGAGTCTTTGTTCAGAATCTAGGGAGAGAGAGTGAGAGGAAGAGAGAGAGAGTGAAATAATTTTGACGAATGAAATAAATGCGCAAGTATTTGTATGCTCGGCACGAGCACCAAGGCTCAGTGGCACTGAGAACCAGGGAAATGTAACCACTAGCAGGCATTTATTAATTAACCTGAAGGAAGATAAAAATGATGATGGAAGTAAATATGCTCAGAAGATGACGGATGCTATGAAGAAATAAAATATCGGCGGAATTCAAAGCAAACACTAAACTGCTCACAACAGTGCAGAAAAACATAGCTGTCAAGTCAGAAAAGTCCTACCTCCAAATTCCAATTACTTAACATGCTTCCTGAGATGAAAAAAGCATTAATTCACATGTCAAGCAGAATTGATAACTATATGTGTACACTCAACTGCCCAGAAGATAAAGCGCATCGAGTTTCATCCTCCCAGCCACTTTTTACATGCTGTTGGTGCTAATTACACACAAGTCAGGTTTACACAGCAATTTGCTTAATCTGAACCTCGCGCTTATTTTTAAAGCGTTTCCGATAACGCTGCCTCGCAGTTGAAACGATACCTAGGAAGGAAACGCCACAAAGTGGAAGATCTCGTCCGCACAGGTTCCTACTACAAGAGCCACTTAGGAGCCATGCACTAAATTCCCAGTGTGACAAAGAATGAATTGGAAGTAATTAATGTTTACTTACTGTGAAATCTAGTTAGCAAAATAACGGGGAGGAAATTCACAGGGGAGTGTGCGGTTCATGCAGTGATTCACCCCTGCGTGCATGCTTCACAAAGGGTGTGAAATCTCACTGACTGAATGGGGGTGATTAAGTGCGCCATCCTCGCCTTGTTTCCACTGTCTTGGCGGCGCACGAGAAAATTGCAGATTGGAGTGTACAGAGCGAATTTATGAGCTCGGAAATTGAGCATCGAGCCAGGAAATTCGGAATGATTCATGTTAAAAAATGAGACAAAATAATCAAGGACTGTTTGTCCGAGCATGGCGACAAAATTATATGGACAAAATCTGATTTGCTCTTTTATTTATGCAAGCAAAAGGATGGAAGCGTGAAGCACTCTCAACTTTCCTTGCCTTTTAGCGTAATCAACTTTTTTCACCATATGAGAAGGAACCAAGTCTTTTCTCTTCCTACCAGCCTCACAAACAAGGGACGACATCAAGTGAACTTTATTTACCGGCTGAGCAGAGAAACAGAGACAGGACGGAGATCCGAAGGGCTGGCTGAATATGCAACGAGCAAAAAACAAGGAGAGAGCGTGTAGTGCAAGGGGTACGAGACACATGTAAAATTTACAGGAGGGGCACGCATCATTGTAACAGCAGTGTTTGCAGGATTGTTGGCAACTTGACGGGATGAGACTTTGAATTTTGGATTGCTTTTGGACCGTGGAGCTTCACTAGCTCACAGCTTAAACTCATTCTCTTTAGTCAATGTGTTTGTCGCTGTGGAGAAAAAATGGGAGAAAACAAAATGTAATTCTACTTCGGAAGAACACAATACGATAAAACGTGCTTGCTGCTCGCCACCGAGAGCTGATCTCTATTACATGGTAGTTTCCATCCCTGTTTGTCTCTCTCTCTCTCGCTCTCTATCCTACAACTTAAGGAATCACGGTCCATGTGTACTGCACGAAGACGAATCTGAGCTGTGGAGGCGCAAATAAGAGTGCCACTGGAAAGAGATGAAGAAGAAAAAGAAAAATAAGGATAACTAATCTGCTTTGTAGTATGGACGACGACTTTAGATTCTTACTTTGCTCACTATCCCTGCTTCCTGCATGGCATTATGGCCCACGTTATGTGTGAGAATGGGCAGAGGACGAAGACTGTGACTGACGACTCTAGAAATCAAGCGAGACACACTGGCAAGGATTGCCCTTGTTCTCAAGAAGGCTTACCAAGTGCCTGTTTGTGAAGAGATTCGAGCTTTTATTCAGCCAGCTAATCTGAGTGAGCCTGGTTTAATGGAGTCGGATAAATGAGACAAGGTTGTTCAACTATTAGGATATATTTACTAGATCCCCCGCGATCCAACATCCTCCCCGTGCATCCAATCTCAGTCAACAAGATACACGACCCACTCCCCCGACAACCGGAGAAAATAACCATTTAGTCACTACTTTTAAAGAAGCTCGCAATGACCAACTCGGGATCTTGTTCTTAAGTGCTCTGGAAATAAAACTGGTCAGCTATCTTGACATGATAACCGTAGTCCTCACAGACTCCTGCTCATTTTCATACGGAGGAAAAATATTGTCTCTCAGCACCAGCAACAACAACAACGTGCAATGAACAGGGCTAATGAGAAGATGGAATCTCATTTTCCCTCCTTTGCGTGTGACCAATTTAACTGCAAGCTACCACGTCATCTCATTCCAGCTGCCTTTGGAACAAACAAACAGCCTACCTGACTCAGGCCTGACTGAGGCTGAGTGCATGATGTTAAAAAGAACTTGGTTCATAAAGGTTAAAACGTTTTTTCTTCCACGCAAGAAATGTCGCAACAGACAAGCTCCTGACTCGCCATCATAAGGGAAACGGTTTTTGCCAAGTAGAATCGTCGTCGCACATGCATACGTTTGGTTACGTGAAACGCTCCTTTCTTAAGGCAATATACTGATTACGAAAGGACTGCACGTTTTGACGTTTGATCTCAATTGAAACACAGTGAAAACGGATACTGTGTTTCGGGTACGGTATTTCCGGTAGGAATTTTTCAGTCCCACTACTGAAATGCAGGCCGCAAAAGGCCAGTGACAGTTACATACCGTACATGCTCCAGTTACTCGTTAAGGAAGAGGTTACATGCACCCTGAGTTCTGGGTCCATTCCTGTAACGGCAGGGTTTGTGTCACAGGGTGATTGAGATGGGAAAGGTGGGAGATTAAGAAAGAAGAAGGAGAGAGAGAGGACGACGACTCGAGACTTTGCCAGAGTTTTACAACATCTCGTGTTCGAAAGGAGCGGGAGCGTGAGAGAAACTCAGAGAAGGAAGCAGAATACTCTCTGGAGGAACTGGTCTGGAGAGATGAGAATATGACAGAGCTGGAAGGAATATATGAGTGGTTCCTAAATGTCATGTGTGATTAAAGTAATGGGTTCTCATTGGAAACACTTTAAGGACGTGACCTCTGGAAATGTTATGGGAAGGGTGATAATTCAAAATGTGACGGCCGCGAGGAACAGATGGATCCGTATGGAGTGAAAATGAAGCGGAACGACAAGATATACTTGTTCATGAATTTATGAATGCTCCCCGCTCTCGCCATAGCTCTTTCTCGAAAATAAATGCATGCATGATTGCCACAACGTAAGACTATGCTGGATCCAGATCCTAACCACGGCAGACCGGCCAGACAACTACTAGTTGTAATAATTTTCATCTTTCGAACAGAATGTAAGATGGCACGTTTGGAGAAAACTTGTGTAAAAGCATCACGGATGACTAAAAAGCCTTGGGGATGAGTCGTAACATGGTGTGAAGTTGATGCCAGAGTGGGACGTACAAATAGATGATTTGGACAGCGGCAGGGAGAGAAGAAGAATGCTATGTAGTGAAGATGAAATGGGAGTTGGAAAATGACGGATTTTGTCAGATCAAATTTAATTATTACATGCATACGTATGAGTTCCGAGGGGAGAAATTCATTTTGTCTATCAAAATCAGTTGCTCGTATCATCCATTAAAAACTAATGATACTGGAACTGGAAGTTGATTAGGATTGGTGGAAATTTTGCATGGCTGAACTTCAACCCCGGCCGGGTAACACTTTAGCTCTCTTGTTTATCCCCTCGCACCGATGTTTTGAAACACTTATATTCTCATTAAAAAGTTTTCAGCACCGAAATCCAACGCTTCCTCCTCTCCTGCTCAAGAGGCGAAAGAGGGATGATGGTCGCGGTTGCTCGAGTAGTCTTCTCATCAGAGCTGACTCGTGCACTTTCACAGAAATCACAAGTCTCTCTCTCTCTCTCAGTCCAAAGCTGCACTTATTCTATTTTTCCCTTCATTTCCAGGAAGAAGTAGATTATAACCACTACAGGTTTATTACGAGAAGTGTCTCTACTGTATTCAATGGCGAGAGCGTACCGCTATACTCAGGCCACAAAGCCCTCCATCGCTTATTGACAGGGACGTGAGAACTTGGAATGCCCTCACGAAGAGTCAAGAGCTGTGACGCAGGAAGGGGAGACGGTAATGATTTTAATAATAGGAAATTTTCAAATCTGAATGAATAGCAAGGAAAAATTGCACGCTCAAAGACTTATTACTTGACAACGGAAGACAGGACGGTTGACTTTGAATTCAGAGCGGAGAAAGAGAGCAAGACCGCGTCAGTTCGTGTGAGTAATATGCAGAGAACAAATGAGAAACTCAAGGCTCGCAAGCACGGAGGTAGATCAAGTTAAATTACCGCCTGAATTATGTACAGGATGAATGGCAGCCGATGATGAAATTCGTTTTGATGCGGGAAATGTTAATTTCCGATTTGCCCGAGACTTGGGCTGAAATATTGATTAAAAATGATGATGACTCGTACAAGAAGAAAATTAATTATTCTTCACAAAAACTTTCAAGGTGGCTCAACAGATGATGATGGAGGAATTGGTAACATGATCCGCAGGTAATGAAAGGACTGCGAATGGCAGATGAGAAGAAAACTTATTAGCGCCTGCCTTTGTTGTTACTACCTATACAGTCGCTTACACGGGGTAGGTTGAAAGACTTGCAGAAACCGCAGTTTAGAACAAGGTACGGAACACACAAAGAGAGTGAAGACAACAAGGACGGAGGATTTCCCCGGGAAGTTATTTCATTGTTAGTTTTTGGTGAGTGGATTTTACCAGGAAGCAAAAGACACATATGACATGCAAGAACAAGGTACTTGGTCAAAGCATATGCAAGCAAAACGTCTCCGCGGAACTGTGGAGAGCGAACTGCAGATCAACTCTGGATGAGAATGGGAGCAGGGATCTAGGAGGATGAGCGGCGAAATGAGATCGAGACTATGAATGGGAAATGGTAAATGTGGACATGCGAAATGTAATTAATTCACGTTTCCCAGTCAGCAATAGCGATGGGGATTGCGAGCCTGTGAGAATGTCATTAAGAATGGGAATGCGGCTGAGGACTAGAAGCAGAACAAATGGGAAAACTACACTGCATGTGCTTATTTTGCCACTGAAATTATACCGGGCAAACGTAATACCCATGAGGGATTTCAGCGCAGAAATTTGCCATACAAACTCGTCACAAGTAAGATTATGATGAACATTCAGACCTAGTACAGCCGTGAACAACCATAACGGGCTGGACACTAATTCTGACGTATTTGCCTCAGGAATCCACGGAGCTACGAGCAGTACAAAATGGAAATGTGGCAACAAAACCTCTTTGACTTTCTCCTCACTCCCAACCCTCCAACATCAAGTAGGTTTTAAAACGAAGAGAGGATTTGCTCCAGAATTGCGTTAAATTTTAAGCACTTTTCCACAAGATTTTAATGGACCCCATGAAACAAATTACATAAGAAAGGGAGAGAAAACCTTTGAATGTTTCTCTGCCATCCATTAAAAGTACTATTATGGATAGAAACGCTCTTGACCAGCTTGAAGTAACTGTGGAGTAGAGCTGGACTGGAAGAGAAGGGTGGTGAAATCCAGAGGCGGTAGGATAAGGATTTTGTATCACAGTTATGAGTGACGGTGTAGATTTTCACCTGAATACATGCTTGTAGCAGCTTTTATGCTAATAGACGATGCAAGAGTTCACGCAAGGACAGCCTGCACAAGCTGGTGCTAAGTTTGATCAAGAGTTAGAACGACTTCCTCTGACGTGGAGACATCCTGCTCCAGGTTATTAGGAGAACTCGAGTCAGTATAATCTTTTCCTCCTATTCAATTCAGACCCTCTCAGAGCAATGCTCGACTGGGAAAATAAGTGGGAAGAAACGCAAAATAATGAGAGAGAGAGAGGGAGCAAGAAAGAAATGGGGAATGCACCTATTTGGAATTCGAAGCAGTGACGATCAAGACCCGGGGAGAAAGAGGAATGAAATGGTCTATGATTCTACTAGAGCGAAACCGTGGCTTTGAAAAGGTGAAATGACTGAAGGGATAATTTCCAAGGAGGAAGCCTAGGAGAAACATCTCCAAAGTGAAGAAAAGGTCGTTAAGTCTCCCTTGAAATCAAGCTGAGAAGATGAGAGGGGAAAGTTTTGTTCTCTCTCTCTCTCCATCCTTCCCTAATATTTCGTGTACAAGGACCGTAGCGGAGATGGCCAGAGACAAAGAAAAAGAGAGAATTATTCTTGAAAAAGTCCCATTTCTGTGCTATCTCTCAAGCCTGAATGCTCTGTACTTTACCCTTCGCCATTTATGCATGATGAGAGTAAGAAAGTGGAGAAAGTTTCCTCACTTCCGTAATACATTGAGCAATTCTTCCGTTCCGCTTCTAAACCGAACTGGTTTACGTGCAAGATCCAATATGAGTTTTCTCGCTCAAGCGTTTGACTTTGCGGTCGGGCTTGAAAGCCACCTCACGTTGCCTTTACTTTAGGAGTAAAAGCCAGAGTTAGAGCCAAAGCATGCACGTTTTAGGTTAACAAAACATGATCTGCTGAGGGGGACGAGATAGAGACTCAAATATCAGACGACTCGTGTCCTCCAGCTTGTGGGCCACAGTGCAATATGACCAATTTCTATGCGCGCACGGTTTCGCATGCCATTGTTAATGAACAAAGGATGCAGAAAATGAGAAAGAGAAGCATCTTATTACTGGTCTGGTGAAACGACGAAAAGTTCTGCTGACATGAGCGGGGATGAAACAAAAGTCGAGGGAGAGATATAGCTGTTTAATGGCCAACGCATGCTGGTATGTGAACTGATTGCGTAGGCTTACACTCTGGATTTATTGCGAACCCAAAGTACGGCTGGGGGAGGAGAGGCGGGAAGAAAAACTTTGTTTACAGACAAAAAGTAAAATGAAAGCTGGATGGAGTACGACACAGGAAGAACGGCAAATGCCTTAGTTTCCAAGCTACATTTACTGTCTATTTATCCGTCTACGCTGCTGTCAATGAGGCAGAGTTGAAAGGAAAATGCATAGTCGGGGAAGAAATGTCTGCAGGAAAATAAGATGCAGGGTAGGGCACGCCTGTACGATGAGAGAATCAAAGAACGGAAGTAAGAATGTATGATACTGATACTACATGTACGACCTGGAATGATGAAGAGGGCTATACAACACCGGTTTATTAAGCACGTTTATTTGACGTTGGCCAAATTCCAGTCACATGAGAGAATCTTTTTCAATTGAGTCGACGAGTGGAGAAAGTTGATGGAAAGCGCGCGGTTAATTTTCCATGTAGACTACAGATGAGGTTAGGTTTTCTGAAGATTTTCATCCCCGTAATTTAATAAAAGAGAGGGTGAAACTCCCTCTCTCTCTTTCAACAATGCGGTGCAGAGTAGATGCAGGGGATGATTTCATCAAGGGGTTTGGTCTTGCAGAAAGCTCGGGGGAAGGCTGTGATTTTTGTCGAGAATATATGATTGAATTCCAAAAGGGGAAGACTCAAGAGGATAGGGATCATTTGACCATATTTAAAGTTTGAGCATGAAAAAATACAGATATGAAAGAGTAATTGAATGTATTTGCATTTTTGTGGTAAATTTACCCTACTGCTGAGATATCCTAATGGGGAGATGGAGGGTGGGAGGAGGAAACCATGAATTGAAACTCGTGAAAGAACGGGTTCGCAATGGACAGCTTCACGCTAGAATTCCGGACATTATTTGTCTTGTGAAGTGGTCGGGAACTCTATTGTGTTACGAGCTCTTGTGAATAAGTTGGCCGGTATTTTCAAGTTTGACTCAAGCACTCTCGAGAATCCGGTTTAAGTAGCAGTGCGAACGGAGCGAACCATGTAGAAAGACCATACAGAAAGTTCCCCAAACGAAAGAGGGAAAGATTAATACAACGGAGCGGTAGGACAGCAAAGTATGTGGAAAGTTGATAACGAACTTTAGCCTATGTCCAATGTGCGCCTTGCCGGGTGATGGGAGGTGTGCGCTGCTCCTCCAAAACGACACCATGTGCTCCAAAGAACAAGATTTTGAAGATTTGCCATGTTGTTAATCTTCTTGGCGAATATTTAATTTGATACTTCCATACATGCGCCCTTGAGAACCGAAAGTTATGCAATAAGAACTTTGTGGATGCGCATCAAATTCCAAGTACATCAGGTCCTCACAACGGGTAGCTTCAAAAAGATTACATTCGGCACAAAACTTTTGCCAATCTGGGACTATATGTGCTTATTGTGCGAATGGGCTCAAAATAAAGATAATGCTACAGCAAGGCTCAGCTTGCCAAAGGACTCGGCAAAAACCTCTGGCACTCCAGCTTTCCCGGGCGTCAAAGATATACGAGAAGTTTTGAATTACTAATGGCGTCTGTCAAGAGTGCGGAGGAAAGTGCTCAGAAATCCCGACCGGAAGATGAGATTATAAAGTAACCCCCCAGAAAATTACTTTTGCACTACTGACATCTTCCTGTCACCCAACGACAAGCCAATCCTGTTAACTAATCACAGGCAAGATGCTAATGAGTCTTTTATTATCTGTCACATCAGCAGCAACCCCATGCCAATATGACATATGAGCCGAAACCATCCAAATTAGCATCCTACTAGAATCCTAAAGGACTGACGCCTGATACAAGAAACCGAATCAGTGTTCCTGGCACAAAGCCTCCCATTGCAAGACCTCAAAGTTGAACTACAAGGCCATTTCCCCTGGTTGCTAACAGGTTGATGATCGATACACGGAATTCAATTCCCTCCTCCTTCATCAGAGCAAGAGGTATGGATTTCCAGCCGTGAAAATAGCTGGACAAATAAACCCGAGGATATGTGCTTGCAGAAGAAGAAACCTTGGTTCGCCGTCAATAGTGTGTCATGGAAAAAGATAAATAATCCTGGGTAGCGCAGCGGGAAGAGCGAGCCAGGTTTGGTAATGGTAAAGGAAACGAGAGATTTGACGTCAGTCATCGCGGTCAAACTGCGCGTCTGTAATTGAAGGTCATGGGGTTTCCATTTGGTGCTGGTGTAGGTAAGGAATTAAGCTAATAATGAATGCATTCTTGTCATTGCAGCGTGCCTTCAAGGCTCGATTCCGTCCTGGGAATGAGAAACCGAGGTCTGATTCAGCTCAAAAATAGCAACTCAAGACGACGGAGGTGGTCATAAATATTATGGATACATCCACTGTTTTAAAAGATAACGGAAAGGAACGGGCCATCTTCCATCGTAGAGGGTAAATTGTCTGGCTGGAGATCATGGACACCCTAATGAGAAACTGGGTAGAGAAAATCTCACCCATATACAGTAAGACCCAACCGTTCCTCCTTCCTAGCTCAACAGTCAATGATCTAGCCATTAAACGCTGAGTAAATGTGAGCATTAAATGGGCATACATACACTGACTAAATCCGAATTAAGGCACACGCAAGTTACTCATCAGGATACGAAGCAATGCAATGGATTCTAAGACAGCTTACTGCCTCACTTACAAGAAACGGCCAAGGATGCTGTGGTGGAGGGAAGAAGATAAGGCGTTTTTACATAAGGTTGCATGCGGGTGGCTTGTCCACATGTATGAAGATATGAACACTCCCAAGTACTCCAGATGCAGCACACGAAGAAGGGAGACTGCGAAGAAAGTGTCTGAGAGCTGGATGAGGTTAATCAGATATTGGAAAAGTGGAAAAGTTTTAGTCTCAAAAAGCGGGTAGGGGAGGAGAAGACAGGTGGGGTGCTGGAAATAATCCCCGGATTTTATACCAATTCGGGCAATAATGGGCTGCAAAACTTTTACAGAGCCGAAACTGTCATTTGGCGTGAAAAAAGTTAAGATTTTATAATAGACCCTGGTAACATAAAAGCTACGGCCCTACACGCCGCGCACATGAATCATCTCATGTGAGAGACAAAAAGAATATGGCTTTTTCGCACCATCATCACTACCACGAGCAACTGTTCACGCTATTACTGCAACGTTTTGCACCCTCGAAAAAAAAGCTTTGACCAAAGTGCTTTGAAAAATTCACAGCAACCACCAACTTGTACAACATGAGTTTACTTTGAGGTGATTCCTTCTCTCTTCCTTCTTAAAAGCTTCTACGAGGGTTTCTACCATGTGCTGAGTGAATGATGTTGATGAGAGTTTCCTTGCGTGTACGGAGGGAGATGACTTGGTAAATGGCGAAAAGACTTTGGACGGAGAGGGAAGTGTTGTTATTTGGCCCATTTGTGGACTTGCTTGACTTGTACTCTGTACGTGAGAATTTGACGTGGAGATGACGGAAAGAATGAGGCAAGGATTCACAGTGAGGAACAACGAGGCCAGCGACAGCACATGAACCAACTTTTGCATACCTTTTAAAACAATGCTGTAAAGGAATTAAAGTGTGAAAATTAATGGATGTCCACCATTAAAGAAAGTTGTCGAGAGTAATCCGTACAGGTAAGAAGAGAAATACAAGAGTAAATGTCAAGGATGGTAAAAAATATGGCTGCGAAAAAGCTTCTCGGCTTGCAAATAAAACAATAGTAATGACACAGCTCTTTTCCTGCTACAAGTTGCCTTGGCTGTAAAAGACACAACAGTCACCGGACGCACTGCAGCAAGCATTTAGCTGCGTCGCATTGCACGTGTTAACGAAAAAGGACAAGATTTCTCAGGCCGACCAGCATGCTAACTAGTTAAGACTTTAGAACATGTACGAACTGTACTCGACCCTTGTTTTGGAAAAAATATATTGCACTAAAAGGATTTAAAACTTATTGAATCAGCCTTCCGTTGGGTACAAGTCCAGCTGTTCCATTAGCACCAAAACAAATCCCCAAAGACAGGAGAGAAAGAGAGAGCGAGAAACATAACTTTGGGACCCGCATTTTTCCAAAGGAGCGAGTATTTTACACAACGTTTGCGCCTCAATAAAGCGAAAACTGGGTTCATTCTAGCGTTAAAAAAAGTTTTGCAAATATATTGGATTTATAGATATATATAAGTGAGAACCAGACTGCGGAGTGAGAATGATTCCGCATAGTTTCTTTTACCGAAGAGGACGGAGGGATTGAAGCGAAAAGGCGGTGCGGAAATGCCGCGCCGGAGGAAGGGGAAGGAAAGAGGAGGAAATGAAAAGCTAGGATACCAGGTAAAATACGCTTTTAGCAAATTCACCCAAGGTAGCGAATATTAGAAAAGTTTATGGAGGTTAGAATATAGAAGAGGCGCTTTTATTCGCCTCGTATTAGTTCCATATTCCAGGAGAGAAAGGTGAAGGAGGAAGCGTCGTGGCCACACCACAGGACGAGAAGGAGAGAAATTTTAATAGACTAAGTTTAGACACATCTGAGTGAGACCACACTTGATTAAAGCCGGAAGCTTGACTTGACTGTGTCAAGACTCATAACTCAAGGGCGGATGAGTTGAATACTATCTCGCACGGAGATAAATTGTTCGAGCTTTGTCTCGTTAATCACGGGAAGGTAGCTTTTGGCAAGAACTTTACATATTCCCGCAGTCGGGGGAGTACACGGGAGAAATTGCCGAGGAGGTGGTTACAGCAATTTACTCTCAGTTCAAGTCGCTTTTTCAGCGGTTAAAGATACCGAAGCTTAAACTCATTGCGTAAGTTTGTTTTTCGTGGGCCATATTTAAGAATGAATCTATAAGCCGTGCTCACAGGGCAGGATCTGTGGCGGATGATTTTCGCCAGCACTGCATGCCGTGTGTACATATTAAATCTTGAAAATAAAGTGGGAGTGTGGCAAACGTGTGACTTTACAAAGTTAAGCCTTACTTCACAAACAGTGTTTACACGGGAGGCAACGGGGGCGGAAAAATTTGGTGAAAAGAAATGAAGAGAATTTTTCAGAAACATACAGTGCCATAGCGCGATTGGAACTCTCAGAGCCTCCGTGTACGCTGCAGGATGCCGGTTGGATTTCTCACAGCGTCCCGTCAATGCACACAAAGACGACACACAAAGGTAAAGAAAGGAGTGAGCGGAACAAGCTCTCCTCTCTGATGGAGACTTTACCAACGTAGGACCGACCGGTGACAGCTTGAGGGCGGATGACGGAATTTTCTAAAGCCTGAATTAGAGGCTTAGATGCTGTCTTCAAGATTTACGACACTGGCTTGAGCCATAAGGCAATTGTCATACGAGAGGAACGTCTGGAAAAGATAGCGGAGCAGACAATGCTCTGCCACCCGGTTCTTATCATCTGTTTATAAAGCACAAAGACAAAAAGAAATGCTACTTTGGAATCCCAGCAAAACTCAAGCATCCTTCACAAAGTTTTTTTACTCGAGCAAAACTCTGAGAGCAAAAGTTTCTCAAATGCATCCATAGATGAGATTGAGAGAAACAACTCGGAAAGAGAGAGGGATAGCACAAGATTGGTTATCAGCTCGGATTTCTGGCAACCGAGACCATAGGCTTGTACATACCAACCCCGCTTCTCCAGACCTCTCCGCCGTCTGTCCACATTCTTGATAGTTTCCCTTCTGACAGATCATTCTACGGAACGAATGCCACACACTTGACCGTCCGGGCTCCTGGCCTAGTT
>VRMD01002235.1:0-13870 GCA_009872375.1 Sminthurides bifidus | reverse complement strand
TGCTGATATTGTCGTACCAATTTGTTTATGGTTGCAAAATTCCTTTGTCTTTTATAATTGCAACGGCCACACTGTTTTTTGTGACTAGAAAATAATTTTTAGCAAAAAGGATAATGGCTTTGCAGTTCTCAACCGCATTCACACCTGGCAGTCCAACGTGTAATTCAAACATTTTATTTGAGCAGCCACGCTGTCTGCCCTTTAATTTTCCTTTTTTAAAATGCCCAATAAAAATTTATAGGCGATGTCCAATGACAGCCCTGGCCCTGAACCAGGACACTGCTGTTATCTTTAGCAATTCCGGGGTTGAGTGGTGTAAACCGTTACAATGTGTCTATTGCACCGTGTTTCTCTCTCGTTCGATCAACTGCATTAGCTACAAAGCAGAAGCTGACAGTAAACGTAATGTAAGCGAAAGAGACACAGACGCTTTGGTATAGGAAATATATCGCCGTAATGATGTCAAGATGTGGGAACTTGTATCAATTTAAATATCTGGTCCGCCCATGAAATAGATGTTGGACTTGGCCCTTCCTGTGTAGTTATTTGCGCAAGCATTAGTGTCAAAGGACAGGAGGTGGGAGATGTGATATGGCGATTAGACGCGGATCTTTTCCCGGGACTTCCTCTCTCTCTCTCTCTCCTATGCATTATGGCTGACTGAGCGAGAGAACGTTTAACGCATTTGAATTACAGGGCAGGTAAACGGAACGGCTTTGATACACTTTTTACCGAGGGTGAATTAAACATGGGCAATAAATCCAATTTTTTATGCAGCACTAGACACAGACACTGGGTGCTTGTTGCGGCTCACTTCCTGTCTGTCCGCTGTAATTTGGCAGTTGTTAAAAAAAAAGTAAAAATTACTCCCTCTGTTTGAACAACAACAACAACACGACGCATAAATGGTCTTTGGTCTCTTGGCAATGCATGTGGTTTTTCTAGTTTGCAGTCTACAATCTGACAGTGAGACATGAGCGGCTCAAGCGTTTTCTATAGTGTAGGAAAGGGTGGGTTATTGTGACTTTAATGCTCACTCCTGTTACTATGAATTTGTGTGTAATGAAACCAAAAATTACCTTCAGGCTGTGGTTATGCGGTAGGATAATTTTTCGCCTATTAGCGGATGCAATGAGGATTTAATAGCCGTGACCGTTGAGCGTGTCCGTTGAAAAGAAATACTAACAATAGGAAAAAATTGAGTTCTGTGAACTGATGGATTGTGGTACTTCAATGGGGTATCGAAGTTGCAAAGACTACTATTAGCTCTAATAGCTCTGTCCTCATGTCAGTTTAGGATTCAGGTGATTTTGCCTTCTTTAGACGGTTAGGTGGTGGCAGGACTACCGGCATTGGAGATCGGGCCCCCAGGGTGGCTGGTTAATGGTAATTGTGGTCGTGTTAGCACATTGATGAATTAGATATTGTCGCGGGACATGCAAGGCAGTAGTTGATGTGCTCTTCTATTGCGTCTGTTATCTGCATTCTATTACACGTTTAACGCGATGCAAGCATGGATCAATGAAGACTGGACAGTCTACAATATGTCTACAACGGTGAGCTGGACGGCAGGACCATGCTAGTGGAGATGATGCGATTTGGGGGATGTATGAATTGAAAGGGGGAGAAAAACGGCCAAGAATGGCTCACAGGTGAGTTGATTGACAATTATTGCGGAAAATTGCGGTGCGTGCGTTTACATTTCAAAGTGAAACTTACAAAATTCAGAAAGTATTTCATTTCCAACTTTGACACAACACCTCCTCTTTTTGCGAGAAAGCGTTTATGTTTTTTTCATGCTAATTTTATGTGCAGGGCTTTTAAATTGTAATTAATGGAGTACGTCTCTGCAATTTTTCTGAATGCATGACTTTACTAAGAGAATAATGCCAGACGATTTCGACTTAATTTAAAACGCTAGAAACTGGGACTGGGATTTCATTTCTAAAAGCCATCAAGGTGTTTTTGCTGAAATTTATATAATTATTATGCAAATAGTGCCCGCCCATGAAAAATGAAGTGGGGCCTTTGGTCGTTGTAGAGTTGGAAGCTGGTGTTGCCTCTTAAGCTTGGTGGCGGAAGTTGCCTTCGAAGGCGATAGAATTGCCTCCGTTTCCACGACCAATGTAGTGAAACAGGAATGTTGAACGCTTCTCCTGTAATTGTCATGAAGAATTTGCATGTGATATGCAGTTTTGAAAATATCGGGATTTAACCCCAAAGGTAAACTTGTTAATTTTGCTTTTAGCGTTTTTTCAGGTAACGGTCTACTTGTCTTGTAATCCCGTATGCATCAACCAGCAACGTTTTCCATGATCTGTGAACAAAGACTTATCTGCTGTCGGAGTTTCTATTCTGAGTTGTGAGCGCTATCTATTAGGCAGTAGTGCCATAGAGTCGCAATTAGTGGTAAGCCGGGTACATCCAAAAGGATTTATCGCGGTCTTTAGTTCATCTTATGCTATGCACACATTTTGACTTTATCCAACGTCAGACGATGGGAGGCACATGAGCAAATGCAATATGATCATTATGCTCTTACCTGGATTGAGTCAATTACAGTTAATTTTTATAATCGGTGTACGTTGACATGTGATTGAAGACTATTAGAATAATTGTTTGGTAAGCAAAACAATTCAGTGCGTGAGGTTTCAGCTTTATTGTCAAAAGTTAGCCTTTAAAATGATGCCAAAATTAAGTATTACGTGATTTAATGTAATTAGAGAAATTGGTTTCGTTTTTCCTAATTAATAATCTGATAACAGATTACAATTGTTAGGCGATTCATTAATCTTTTGATGGTTTAGTAGATAATTAACTGGCAAGACTTCGATATTTATTTGCTATATAGTAAACCGTGTACTGTATTTTAGTATTAGCAATGTAATATTGACCTAAACGCAATGTATTGATTAAATTTCAGTGCTAAATTATTCAAGAAAGATTTCGACAAATGCCGAATTGCCGACTTACGTACGTGATGTTTTGTTTCGGATAGACATGATGGAGACAATGTCGTCGGAATTAAAAATTACTGTCGTGGAGGAGGACGTCACCGGCGGAGTTGTTGGAGATTTAGGCAGCACGATTGATGAAGAGCAGGGGATTCTTCATGACGATGCTGGTGCAGTTTTCGAAAATAAGAGGAATGCCAAAATATTTGTGACTGATCAAGAAGACATGGATTTGGAGTATCGGTCATCTGACACTTGATGAAGTGCAGGGGATTCTTCATGACGATGCTGGTGCAGTTTTCGAAAATAAGAGGAATGCCAAAATATTTGTGACTGATCAAGAAGACATGGATTTGGAGTATCGGTCATCTGATACAGCAGATGGGACTACTGTATCACAACTGAGGCTTACTTGTGTTCATAGTGTCTCAACTAATTCTTTGGAATCTTCTGGAAAAGATGAGTCTACTGTTGAGGAAAAGAAAACTTCAAATCATCCTAACGGAGGTGGTGACAAGAATGAAATTACTGAGGATACGAGATTGGTAAGATTGTCTAATTTTCGAAGAATGGTGAATTTGTGCTACAAATATTTGAGAGGACCATAACTGTAACTAAACATTCATTAAAAGCTACTTTCCATTTAGGACTTGTCCAAGGCCTTGGATGAACTCTCTGTTGCAACTTCAGATGCTGAAGACTTGAAAGAAGCTTTAGCGTCTGGGTATCAGCGGCAGACAGTGATGGGATTTGATTTCTGATGAGGATTTTGTTACCAGCTCTGAATGGAAGCATCAAAAAAGGCATATTTTTGTTTTGAGTGAATCTGGAAAGCCCATTTATTCGCGGTAACGTATTTATCGAACTGAAATCGCAGTACACTTTTTACAATTTTTATGCCATGACCGATTCTTAGCATTTGGTTGTAACAATGCGTGGATGCAACTTTTGCTGAATGCAGGTATGGTAATGAAGAGAGCCTGGTGACCATTTTCGGCCTCATGCAAGCTCTAGTCTCAGTGGCTCAAGACAACAATGACGCGATACGTAGTATTGCATGTAGGAGAAACAACAGTCGTATTTTTGGCCAAACCTCCTCTAATTTTAGTTTGCGTTAGTAGGAGGAGCGAGTGTGTGGCACATACACAGACTCAGTTAATGTAAGTTTTGTACTTTGAATTCTGCAGTTTTCCAATTTTACGGATACAAGAGTTGGGTCAAGCTAATTATGAGTTCTTATATGGCTGCAGGTATTTTTACAACCAGATAGTTAGTATATTGACTTTGAAACAGTTAACGGCGATATTTGAGAAAAGAAGAAACTTTGATCTTCGGAGACTGCTATCTGGTTCGGAAAGGTTATTAGACAATTTAGCAACACTAGTCGAAGATGATCCAAGTTATCTTTTAGGAGCAGTGAGATGTTTACCTCTAGCACCTACTGTTAGAGAAACAATTAGCCAGACAATCATTCAAAACTTGAGCAAGCAAAAGGTGAGGATTGCGATATACGTCGGTAGACGCAAGGTCGCAAGGTATATTACAAAATCTGATCTATTTTGTAAATGGCATAATCTTATGTGTTTTTGCTTCTGCAGAATGTTGTATTTGCCATACTCTTGGGAAACAACCAGCTAATAAGCTGCGTCAGGATGAAAAAATCTAGTCGAAGATGATCCAAGTTATCTTTTAGGAGCAGTGAGATGTTTACCTCTAGCACCTACTGTTAGAGAAACAATTAGCCAGACAATCATTCAAAACTTGAGCAAGCAAAAGGTGAGAATTGTGATATACGTCGGTAGACGCAAGGTATATTACAAAATCTGATCTTTTTTGTAAATGGAATAATTTTATGTGTTTTTGCTTCTGTAGAATGTTGTGTTTGCCATACTCGTGGGAAACAACCAGTTAATAAGCTGCGTCAGGATGAAAAAATGCTTCATGCATCCAATGGATTTGCATATCATTTCTGAACCTAATAGATGCATCTGAATCTTTCAAGACTGCTGAGAGCTGGACTCCGATATGTTTACCTAGATTTGATTCAGAGTCAGTTTTAATCATAAAACTTTTGAACAATGCTTATAACGAATTTAGGCGTAAGAAATGTGTTGAACAGATCTCATTGTGCTTACCTTGCAGTGGATTCGTTCATGGACACGTTTCATACCTTGCTGACGACTGTCAAGCCTGTTTGGTGCTATTAACCGTAGATCGTGAATCCTTTTTTGCACTGTCTGAAGCGAAGCAAAAAATTGTGGAGGTAGGTGTTTGAAAACAACCGTTTTGCGGATATGGTTGAATCCAGATTACATTAAAATTAAATAATCCATTTCATGACTCGGAACTGAAGCTTCAATATGTTTTGTTTGTGCAGAGACTTCGACGTCACAACATTTTAGAAGCCATTAATACATCAATGAATCACCCTTGGCCCACAATGACTAGTGTAAACATTCCAGAAATTAGGCATTTTTTGTACAAGTCTCGATCCATTGCTCAGTTCGTATCACCTACCTATAGACATTCCTTACATTAACTCAAATACAAACCGTACCGTCCCAGTCCCAGATGCGGAAACAGCCAGTACATCAAGCAGTATTCGGGAAGCACTCAATGCTGGAAGTCGAACTTTAAATTCGGAATTGCGGCGATTGCATTCATCATATTTTAGACTTCACGCAAGGATTCACAGTCATTCGCGGCCATTGAAATTAATTTATTGTGTAGACGACACAGAAAACTGGATTGGATGGGTAAGCCATTATTCAAGTATTTTTGCCACTGCAATCAATAAGTGAAGCAAAGACTAATGCATACTACTTATATTTAAGTAAAATCATGTGGTTGTTGTAATTCCAGTTAACTACTTCCTTCGAAATGTACGTTGCCTTCGAGCCCCTGACCAAGAAAGCTTCAGCAATCAACGCCGTTAACAAACTTTTGAAATGGGTGAAAAAAGAAGAGGAACGCATGTTCATCACCAATTCTCCTACATTTTGACGTCATCGTATTCCTTAGTTCCAGAATCCCAATCAATCCTGTTGATAATCATGTTATTAGGAGCGGTTTTGCCATCCGTTTTCGTCTTTCAGGTTAGTTAAATCCTTCATCCCCTTATATTCCTCTCACTTCCATTCCACATTCCAATCGCAGTTTCGGGTCATCACATCACAAAATACACACATGTAGAGTCGGATAAGACTCTAGCGCGTTTTAAAGGCATTCATTTCGCGAAATTCATTATTCTATACATAATCTGGAGGTGTCAATTGTGCGATAACACCTTTAACCTGTTATTTAATGTTAAAATTTAAATAGAAAATCAGTAATTAAAATAACTCGACGATCACCTGCCGTGAATTTTAACGTAGATAAAGGACAGACACACCTAAATTTCGTTTCTAGAAACAACTATCTGCATGCATTTTATAACACGAAGCCTCCTCTTTGGCGATTTAATTACTATCGACCTAGTCAGGATTTGAAATCTAAAGCGTCATATACTAGAGTAGAATATATTCAGTATTACTTTGCGTATTCAAAACGTATTGGCTTCGAAGAATGCTCACACTTTTTAAACGTAAGGCAATAACTTTCTTCCTACCTGATGATAACATGTATACCTAATTTTACAATCTATCCAGGGCTGACATAGGCTTACATTATTCCTATGCTCACGAGTAAGTTCTGAGCCACATTCACTTGAGAAAAATTACCAACATACAGCTTCGACTAGATAACACAGCCATGAGCCTTGTCCCATGTCTTTCTCGCATTTCACGTTATAAGCCTGTGTCTCAAGTTACCCCTTGTTCGAATAGGGGACAACGATGCCGTTGCCTAAAGCTGTATAAATGAAGCATGCAAAAACAGCACATTAGTTGTCATAATTTCTGTGCTTAAATATCAACATTTTTGGATAGCAAAAATACCTACATGTTCAGGATATTCCGAAGATTCAACTTTTCATGTCATAATTACTATTGAGAGGCTAGCATAGTGGTGCGAAAGCTGCGTTGTGTTGGTCGCGTACTCGCATGCAGAGACAGATAAGTGGGCTTTCTGAAGAGCATTGGTTGAAGCAGACTCGGGTCTCCCTTCAAGTCGTATAAATCTTTCGCCTTTTACTAAAGATTTCCGTGGAGGGGGACACTCAATGAGTATTTCTCATTTTTTGGAACGGTCTGCCTTATGGTGGACCAATAATCAAAATTAATTATGAACATCAGAGAGTAGTGTAAGAGTTTTAATGTCATGTCGTCGTTAATGAACAGTATCACTGCATTGGAATTGTGGTAGTCATTATCGAGGCAAGAGTTCTCGGCCGTTGTATCCTCGCAGGGTTGAAGTGTCTCCATGTTTCTTCATCTTTTAGCGATTACCAATTTAGGCTTGGGTAAAGTGACCTAACTTAACCATAGTCGAGATTCACACTGCCCAACATTACAATAGAAAGTTTGTCACAAGCTATCAGAAGATGAGACCTTGTTGCCCGTATCCTCTGTCAATTAAACTCGTGGTCAATCTTGTTATTCACATGGCATAGATTCGGATTAAATGGTCCATAAACCACAAGTTATGACGCCACAAACATACACTGTACCAGTTCGTTCACCAGCAGGAAAGGGTGAGCTGAAAACAACCGTCATGCTGTAGATTAGAGATCAAAAACTTTTTCGAACTCTTGACTTGCGATACGAGGATGCACTGTTAATCGCAATACAATTAACTCAGTCAGAGAGAACACATGACCGCAACAAATGTCGGATATGGTTGCGCCAAAAGGCTGTTATTTTCCATTCAATGCAATGCGAAGCTGGAAGCTATAGTCTCAGGCTGTAACCAAAAGTCATTATTTAACCGCACCGTAATCGTAACCCATTCCACTGTTTCAATGCAAGTACTCAACTCTTACAGCTTGTGTACCACTGGAAAGAAGATGATTAGGGTGAAAGCTGTGAATTGCCACCCGGGTAGTTTGTGGTCCGCCTGAGATTTGGACTCAACGGGGTGCTACAATTAAACTCCTCTGCATGAATAGATCCCGGACAAAAGTCAACAGTCGCAATTTTTCAAAGGGGACAAAAGGATGATGAACAAGTGTTAACAGGAAATAATTGTTTTGGATGGGGAGATCTTCCCAGCGGTACGAGTCACCGGAGCGTGTTAACTTTTCAAAAAGGCCATATCGGTTTCAAGCCAAGGTTTTCATCCAGCATCTGTTTTCTTATCTCTAGTGGCAAAATCGTCATTGAATCAAGGTCTGGAAATGAAGCTGCAGTGTTAGTTGGTTGTGAATGAGTTCTAAAACTATGTAATTCCAGGCTTCTGTTTCAGTCTAGAGCCAACCAGGAAAGCACAAAGCTAGAAGGAATGCATTAGGAAAGCATGCGGGAATCTTGTGAAAAGGCTTTTTTCAGCTACTTGAATTCTTCCAGCTTTCCATGCCTTTCCTTCATTTGTTTGTTGTGATTGCGTCAAGCCAGCGTCAAGGCTGTCATTCTGAAATCATGAAAATGACAGAGTTATATAAGGAGAAGGTACGTGCTCGCAAGCTTCCTTGCAAGAGGAGGTCTGCATGAGTACGTAATGACGTGGTGCACCCCTTCTTACGGGATCATCATAACATGTGATATTGGGGATCGAGGCATTATCTCGGAGCTCCAGAGGCTGAGCTCAAGCGGACACTAAAGGCACCTATTTGTCTAGTACGTTATCCGTCCAGTTTTCGTCACATTTCCCATTCCGATCTCTGTCCAAAACGAGACGGTATTGAGGACGGTGTGCCACTTTCCATCTCTCAAGATGCATGTACATACGGCAGGGGGTAATGACAGAGAAACGATGGAATTCAAGCAGTGGTCATGTACTTTTAATGGGTTTTAGCGAAAAAGCAGATTTATTATGCAGCATCAACGTTAAATGTGCGATTAAATCAATTATGGAGTCCTTAAATATGCAAAACTTGTGGCCTAGAAGCACAGGTGTACCTGCAAATAGGCATTCAGAATTCATAATCGTTGTATTTTATAGCCGTCGCTGGTACACCTGCACGTCCAAGGTTAGCAAAGTACATCCGTTAGGTTTCGTGGCGAAAGATATTAGTAATTTAAGACTGTTAGATTGAACAACACAGCGTATTATCCATGTCTTACATGACAACCGACGATTTACCTGTGTGCACAGGACGACTGTCCTGTCTATAGGCTTAACGTTTTCGGTTTCGTTTTCAGATGATCGTGATGGAACCGTTGCGGAGACAAACGCCAATTGACCTCTCGTTTCGGAGGATTTCAGTTTCGGTGCGTTGTAAAAACAAGGTTTTGTACAATGCTTTTAGGGACTAGGGACCAGGATTAGCAGGAACATGATGATTGACAGCTCAAGTGCTATCGCTTTTTACCAAAGCTACCATAAACGTTATTCAAGTAGGCGATGAAGCACACGTGTAGGAAGGTGATTAAGCGATTGTAGATTTGAACTAGGATGAATCACGCAATGTAGAGGTGAACACGGGTTGGATAGAAAGAATTTATGCTGCAAGTGGTATTCGTATTAGAAAACGAGGGATAGTAGAGATGAGATGACACATTGGATTGGAGTGATGCGACAAGGATGATCGCATGTGATGAAAACTATATAGAATTCGGTTTTGATGGATTCAAGTGATAAAATATTCAATTTGTTCAAACGCATCTGATAAGCTGGACTGCGGAAGGATGGCATGCATCATGGAGTGATAAGAATCGGAATGAAAGTGTCACGGAACTTGAGCCGTGCATAAATTACCGGTGCCGATCACCCTGAGTTGCACGAGATGATGGATGTGAATGCATGCAATACGAAAAACCGGAAGGACAATGGACGTAAAGACGTGTAATTCTCAATTCTTTTTTCGTAAATGCTGGACTTTGGAACTTTAAGCTTGCTTTAATTGCTTGCGCAGCAACTTTTGTCCTGTATAAGAATTTAAAACGGCCATTCTTGAATCCTCAGATTTTCCAAAACGGTGCAACGGGCCTGGCGACACTGAAAAATGTGATAATGATCATTTGAATGGAATTTGATCCATCGTAAATTGGAAGCTAACTGCGTGGACGTGTCCGCGGGATTCGGTAAGACATTTAATTCCCCATTCCCTTTCCGTTTATCGAGTTAACGAAGCGCGTGGAGTGAAAAGAATGATTTTATTTCCATNAGTTAACGAAGCGCGTGGAGTGAAAAGAATGATTTTATTTCCATTTCAAACTAGCGTAATCGAATCCGAACAGTTGTGGAATTCCCGAGAGACTTGAAACCAATTCCGAGCAGTGGCTACAGAACCGAACGGATGCTTAAAGCGTGGACCACCAAGAGAGAAATGATGATGGGGTTAGTTTGATTGCGCTTACGAATCCGAGCAGCATAGTGTCTATCTCGTTGTGGCTTTCTCCGGGACGGGAGGTTCTGGAGCGTGGTATTAAATGGATGTTGGAGAAATTTCAGGAACCGCTCAAGCGTGGAGCCTTTTCTGTCCTGCTACGGGTGGCTGGAGCAGATAGGAGAAGGCGTCCCTTGGCGTCTGTGGCCATGAATCAGTTTGCCGGAAAACTTTGCTGGAGTCCTTAACTTCGAAACTTCATGCATTTCACCGTCTGGCCAATCCAATGGCTAGTTCCACTTCCACCCGCCAATAGTTTCTTGTGGGGAAAGTCCTGACGATCCTCAAGCTGAGTTTCTCCCTCCTCTTTCTGGAGTTGGAACGACATCCGTACGAAGCGAGGCAGAACTGCTGGAACCTGGTATTGGTAGGCTTTCACCGTTCCAGCCGGAGTTTCGCCTACCGGAGCCCGAAGCCGTGAGCCTGATGCTTGGATAACTGCTCCGGAAAATATTACGGGGACCAACCGGTTGACAGGTCATCATGCGCGTATCAATCGTTTTGTTACGAGGGAGGTGGAGAAGGATCACGTCATCCTTATTGCCGGGATGAGATCAGATAATAAGCCGCAGGTTGCTGTCGGCTGTCGCTGTAATTATTGAGCGGTATGGGTTTCATCCCTTTTTAACCTTGGCCAGCCCTTAAATACTCAATAACACCGAGGATTACAAGTTCAGTTTATGGCCAAACTTCGGAAAACTAGTTCGGTCTCTGGAACTTGTGCACAAGTGGTAGAAACTCATTGGACGGGCTAGATTCATCATGCCCCATACTGGTACGTGATCATGTTTTAGTTATGGTGGAAACGTTTGTCATTTTACTTAATTCTAATTTGGTGGCAAGGCAAGGCTAGAAGTAATGCAATGGGTATTTGAAGAGACGTCTCAATTTCAACGAAACTTATATTGGTTTGATCTTTTCATTTTTTGTATTGTAGGTCAAGCAGGTGTAAATCAACTCGGAGGGGTGTTTGTCAACGGGCGCCCTTTGCCTGATTATGTGCGTCGGAGAATAGTGGAGCTGGCACTCATGGGAGTCAGACCATGTGACATTTCCCGTCAGCTTCTTGTCTCCCATGGCTGTGTATCGAAAATTCTTACAAGATTCTACGAAACTGGATCCATAAAGCCAGGATCAATCGGAGGGAGCAAAACAAAGGTGAGGGATGATCTTTCAAATCCTTTAGACTCTTTTTCCTTGTAAATAGACGTATAGAGCTTTGAACTTGAAATGTGAACAAGTGCTGTAGGTGTAGATTTACATTATGTAGAACGGGCCCTTGGGAACATGTTAGCTTATTTGAGGATTTGTATTTGATTCTGTTTCAAGAAGCTCTGAATAGGTCCACCTATAATGCAGACGTTATTTCGATAAACACCATCACATCCCGGATCTTGTCAAAGGCTGATTTACATGTGATTAACTAAATGTGATTTATTGCTAATTTATAATGATTTTAATATTACAATTACAGCAAGTAGCCACCCCTGCCGTCGTCAAACGAATTCTGCGACTCAAGCAAGAAAATCCAGCCTTGTTCGCTTGGGAAATCCGAGAACAGCTTTTGAGCCAAAGAATATGCGACGCTCAGACGTAAGTAATGGAATTATGCTTCTCTCCGGAGTTTTCATTAAATGCATTTAGGTACAACCTCAGCCTCATGAACCACCATTAAACCCAGGTAGTTACAGCCTCTAGGCCTGTTTCTGTCACAATTATCATTGCTCTGGCTCACAAATTATTTTTAGGTTAGGTTAAAAAAATTAACATGTATGTAGTACCTGTTTACCGTGTTAACCTTGAGCATTTGGTGAAATTAAGCCGGGTCGTTATCTGAAATTAACGAGGATTGCGAGCACAGAGCCGCGGCGAAGAGTAACAAGCAGTCTTAAATCTGTAAGAAGGTTGTGGTTGTAACCACATGAGACATGAATTTTCGTACTCCTTCGTACCGGTGAGGGTAGCCAGAGCTACAATTGTTCAGGTTTTTGATCTGTCTTGGCATTTATTTTTATCATTCATAAGTCAGCTACGCGTTTTCATAATGCTTGTACGTCAGGGTGGCAATTGCTGCAATAACCGTTTTACTTGTTACAAAAACTCGTTGAAGCTTTCAACCAGAGCGTGCATTTATCCCACGGTTGTTGAACTTGTTGTATCATTTCGCACATTTTCTTGTCTGTTTTTCCCTCAGATTCTCGACCAAGGGTAGTCTTTGAATCGTGGCTACCCCTTGTTCGTCATATAAAAAAGCATATGGTTTTTATTAGTCCATGTTCACTGATTAACAGCCCCGACTCTCGTGCTTTGTCCCGTCCGTAAACTATAACGCTATTTTAAACAAAGTATAACGGCTCACAGACATGGGTGCACGCGTTCCCTTACCTTGAACCTCTTATCAATCTTGGAGATGTGGTTGATTCTTGACGTAGACTGTGAAGATGCAGTTGTATCGTTCCTTTCTGTGAAACAAAGTTAAACCCGTTCCTTGGTCTACCGCAAGCTTTGGTAGGAACGAAGGCAAGACTTCAGGCTTTAGTTTGCCAACATGTGGCCAAGATGCAAATTTTATGAAAAAAACTGAATTACACTTCATCTCTTGTTTTGAAATAATGACGCATGAGCCTAATCTTTCACTTACATCAAGTAAATTAAGCAAGGAACTTGTTGTAATGGCTATTAATTGAGGTGGGAAGCGATGGTCCTGGCATAAGCAGAAGTAATGACCTTAGGTTTTAGTGTAATCAAGATGTATTATACAAAACGATTTTTCCTCATTTCAGAATCCCCAGCATCAGTTCCATAAACAGGATCTTGCGAAACTCTGGAATGCTCCTTCCCTCCGACATGTGCAGCGAAAACGTTCTCGGCTTTTCGCCCGAAAGGGGTGGAAACGAGGGCGAATCGCGCTTTGACAATGCAACCGCAAGAGAATTGCCGCATTCTCATCGCAAAATAGGAGGAAGCGTCAACGCTGCTATTGTTGAGGGTCATCCGATGAGCTGCAGCGTTACCCGGCTTCCGGTGCATGGCAACGGGTTGGGGTCGTCGTCGTCCTCCTCTGTACCTCTCGGGGGTCAACCGGTTGTTCATCCTAAGGACGTACAAGGAAGTAAGAACGTGATTGCTCATGAGATTTTTTTCCTCTCTCTGAACGTTTCGAGCAGTTACATCCGAATTAGAAAAATAATTCTAGGCTTTGCGACCATAATGTGTGATTTGATACGTTTAAGAAATTTCATTTTCAGAAAGTTATTATAATTCTATTTTGTAAAAATTTGGCCGTAACTTTCAATTCTCGAAATGAGCCTCAGAATCTCTTCGTGGTATCCGAGGATAGTAATTGAGTTTCTTGAGAACTTTTACCAAGCGGAAGGAATGTCTCAAGTTTAAAGGAAGTACAGCACCGTTTGTATAATTAATGGCAAGTGAATCCTGGGGTCAATTAACACGTTTTCTCAGGCATCACGTACACATCATAAGCAATTGACAG
>VRMD01002234.1:0-13872 GCA_009872375.1 Sminthurides bifidus | reverse complement strand
CTACTGTGGGACTTGAAGTTGGACTTGAATTTGGGAACGTGTTTTTATAGTATCCTCAAAACCTTTAACCGCAAAAGTGGTAGACGGTCTTGACCTAGGGCATGATTTCCTAATGATTTACAAATTCTGTCTAAAGGTGCAAAACCTTTGTAAACCACTCACTGAAAAGCTGACAGCACGGTTTGCACGGCTTGCACTTGCGGAAGTGAGTGGAAGTCCAATCCCAGATTGAAACCAATCACATACACAAAGTGAGAAGCTTAAGGTGTTGAAAGATAGCTAACGGCAACTTTTTTGGCATCAGGTCTCACCTAGCACCATTTTCGGAACTGATGAGTAGATAAATTGAAAGAAAATTTGCCAAATTAGCACACACACCTGCCAGTAGGTATTGCTGAATTCCAAGTCGTAAATTGTCGGGAATCTGGCACAGCTTGAGTTCTGATAGTACTGAGGGCCGTTGGTTTTCTTGGCCAGGATGTAGGGCGGTAGAGGGATGTTCCGAATAGCGGCCGCTGCCTCGAGTATTAGGTCTTCTACCGACTTGGTCTCCTTGTCTACAAGTGGCTCTTCGTCACTCCAAGGGTACCTCATTGTGGTGGTGGACGGGGTCACGCCAAATTTTTTCAGTCGGAGCGTGCCTCCAGTCCCCCCGTTGCTAGTCATTTCGTTTGAAGAAGACGCGTATCCAGGGCTAAGGCTCAGTTCTGAGGCTAGTGGTGCCCCATTGTAAACTTTTGCAAGTCCTAAGTCATCGTAAATTCCATTGGCACTATCCTTAGAAACGTAATGAAAGACTGCATAGGCCATGCAAAGCCACAGGCACAAAAACATTGTCCGTCGACACGGCCGTCCGGCTGCTCGTCGGATCCAACTGCTGTTGGGGCCCATGGTGCTCCGAGTTACTACACACCGGGTGCAGAAACTTTACCTTAGGTTGAACCTTAGGCCGTTTGCGTAATATTTCAATGTATCCTGAAAGCAAAAAAAATGAGAAAACACTTAAAGTAAGAAATCTCAAGAACTGAAGCAATCATTCGCCACTAATGGAGAGTAATTTTCAAAAAAGTTACATTATTGGACACCCCTAAGTGAACAGACATGGAGGGGAAAGGTAGTGAAGATGAAGCGGTTGAAATTGTTGGATTGATGGCGATTTTTTCATATTGCAACGAAAATTGCACAGGTGTCTGTCCATCAATCCTTTATTTTTATCGCCAATTCATTTCATCACAGGTATAGATTTTGATTAATAAGAAAAGTGCGAAACCCTTCTCCGTCTTGTTCTGCACCAATTCCTTTTCACCAAAGGCCTCATCCTTTCACAACGTGGTAACTAAATCATACTTGTTGCTCATTCATTCTGGCTTGCGAATCTAATTCTTGCTTTGACTAGCTGTCAATTGTGTTTCGACTCGGGTTAATAAACTAAGATCTTACTGAGAATGTCTTCCCCGAACGGGTGCAAATTCCATGGGGGTGTGTAGCACCATTACCAGGTACAGGTACTCAGGTATCCTTTGCGACCATTATTAGTGGCTATTTTCTCTCAGCTGTATCTCCGATAGCTCTTCTTGTTGCGATGGCAACAGGACGAAGATAATTATTATGTCGAACTACTTCGTAGTTCAAGTTCCGCTACCTCACAGCAGGGCCCGCGACGGACTGGGGTGGGCAATGGCTAACTTTGAAGGCGACAGAGGATAAAGAGTGATTGTCTCGTGCAATAGTGCCGAGGAAATCGGACTGGCTGGTGAACCAAGAGTGAAGGATGTTATCATTTCTTAATTCGGTACGCCTAACTCGCTCGTTGCGTCACTTGACTCTTGCGACGTTACGAGCCGGGAAGACGAAGGGAGCAGGAGGATTGGCGAGGGTTACTGCACGCATTTTTTGCCACCACCGCACCGTGTCCATCATACTAATTCTGCAAATGTAACAAGGTGACTTCAAAGAGTGAGAGGTAGCACGGGACAATGCAGCGAGTAATCGCAAAAAGGATAGCACAACATTTAGCCACTTATCAGTAGGCTCCCAATCAAGTGAGCAGATCAGTGACCAACAAGTTTTCCATCCTTTCGCAAGGCTCTAATTTTGCATGAGGAAATCAAGCAAAGAGATTTGAGATTGAAACTAGATCGTACCGGTGGATATATGCGATTCACCTTCTAGCCGGCATTACATGTTTTTCAAAAAGTTATCTCAAACGTACTTTTTCAGTCTCTCAGGATAACACACAAAAGTCTCTTTTGTCCTGCTCCATTGCTCAAAGTCACATCAAGGGTGGCTGTACACAAACGTGTCACTGACCATCATCAGAAAGAACTGAACAATGGCAAAATACAATGATCTGTGATGGGCCTCTTTCCGCCACACTTGGTATTTTCCTACAGCGTGCACATACCCAATTGTTTCCATGACTCGGAAGTGTAGCTCTCCGGAAAAGATGTATTTCCTCGTATTTCACGCGAAAACAGTGATTGAGACTTGATACGAGGGATGAATAAAATTGGTGTTGTTTGCAAATGTATTTTGTGCACTTGTCAGAAGGTACTTCTACCGGAAACTCGAGCAAGGCGGCCGGCAGGAGACGACAGCGTGCCCAGAGGAATCTGGGGCATAAACTTGATCGTGTAAAACTCTTAATTTTTATTCATTTAGGATTCCATTCATGAAAATACTCATAGAGGTGCATGCATGTGCGAAAAGGCTTCCTGCCACCCCACAGAGTGGGAAGAAAACCTGTTGGAAATGGCTGACTTTGCCATACTTAAGCTTACACCTGCGTAGACGTAGACTGGTTTTGGTTTTGTGCACAATCTTGACTTTTGTCAATAAGTTACTCATTGTTCATCTATGCTGTACATTCGCACTTGGTTCTGTTTCAAAGGCTTTTGCAATGGGCACTGCACCCTCAGCGCAACGGAGCTTGCTCTCGTTTCGCGAACCCTTAATTCCCCATGCAGTTTGTATTCACTTGGGAAAAGCAATGAGGGCAAGGTACCACTCTATGTACTTTTATAAGTGTGTACTGAGTTGAGCACAGAAAGTTTTTTATAGCAACAAGTAGTATTCAATTTACAGAAAAATCTTACAAGGCGTAAAGGCTCAACGAAGGGTGGCAACGAGCAGAAGTTTTCATTCCCTTTCGTAGCGGTATCCAGGCTAATTAAATTCGAGCAAGAGCAGCAGTTCCTTGGGCTGTTAGCTTGGAATTTGGAATGAATGAAATATTCCTGAATGAATTAAGTATTAATGTACCCCTTTTTCTGAATTGGGTGGTTGCTACTTGCCGTAATAAGTTCAAAAATTAGACAATTTTGACAAAGACGTATATCAAGACGTATATTTTGTACTTGAGCTCCTGATTAAAGAACTTGAAGAGTTCAGCTCATAGATCATTGGCTTTGAAATAGTTTTGCACATTTTTTATAAGCGTTACGCAAACTTCTGAGGAAGCAGCAGTGACTCACAACGTTGTTTATTGTGAATAGCCATAGTAGCCAGCTCAGGTGCTGGGCCTTCAGAATAGAACATAGGCTTTGTGTACATGACTGCTATTTAATCTTAAACCGCTGACGAGTCTATTGTTTCAAGATTACAGACTTTATGGTACGAACAGAACCTGAGCGGAAGCAAAAGCTGAGGGTGGAAAAATAGAAGATACGACAATATACATGTGCATAATCGGAGATGTGTGCGAATAGTTTGAGCAATCCTTTTGAAAGGCACAATAGCGATTCCGGAAGGAATGCAAACTCAGCTATTCATTGAGGCAGAGCTCACTATGGACAGAATCCCTGTCGTCTGACATAATGAAATGATGTGAAGAAAATCAAAAGATGGGAGGAAATTCAAGATCGTGATGTAGATGGACAATGCAGAGGACAAAGAGAATTCGGCATTGATGGACACACGGAATTGGCTGTTGGTTTCCTCCTGAATAGCAATGCTAATACAGGAAGGAATGAGCTCGTTGTGTTCCGCCAATGCTAAACTTGGACGTAACTTTTTAGGAATCTGACAGGGAATCTTTGAGCTGTGACTAGCTTCGCGGAACGTGTAAAAGATTTGATTGTTGGCTTCACACCATGCTGGAAGTGCATATTTATAGGATGGCATTAAGTGACTGTTTGCGTGCCATGGTCAATTTTTGATACAAGTTGCTGGTTAGCCATGGATCTTGAAATACATGGAGGGATGAAGCGGAATTACATTAATCAGGTAATAAAAATTCGTAGCTTGCAATACGGATAATGGCCGTGGAAAACGCAAGGGGTCCTTACGGCAGGTAAGGAGAAACATGAGAGCATTGGTGTATTTCATGGAATGTTTTCCTAAAAGTTCCCTCCTTAAATTGCATTCAAATTGCAGACAAATGTGCGAGAAAAATTGGAAGGATTGTATGTAGCAGGAGAAAAAAATGCATTTCTTCGTGGGAACAAGGATTCTCTGAGTTTTGAGCCGTGAGGAAGGTTCGCCAAAGCTGCGAAATTGAACATGGGATGAGCTGGTCGATGCAATGTTTGGCAAAACTTGTTGGCAAAAAACCAACTTCGTGCTTACGTACATAGAGTTTTTCCTTCAACCTTTACGTGTCTGCATTGAGTCACAACAAACCTTGTGGCTGGATGATGGCAGCATTAAATCCTTCCAGTAATTGATCACACTAATACCACTTCTCTCTGATCGCAATCAAGGACATATGCCTCTGCAAATCTTACCGGCACGACCAAAGATTCCCTCTTTGCTCTTTTATTTGCGAACAAGAAAAGATGCCCTGTGCTGTGGATGGATCTTGGAGTTCATGTTGCAATCACAATATTCTCATGTGGCCATCGTACAGACTTATTTTCAAGTACAGAAGTACTGCATGGGATTCAAAACTCACTCACAAATCACATACAGTGATCTGGGAAAACACCGTTTTTACCCATCTTCAGGCAAGAAAGAGCATTGACACTGACTATGGGAAAATGATTTTCAAAGCTATGTTTTCAGGCCCATCACAACCAATTTTTATGCGCATCTTAGCTACATATGGTAATTTATTGTAATTTCGCTCCGGCATATCATGAGATCTTTCAACTTCAACCCGACTTTTCTTCTCGGTCTCTGCAATCTATCACACGTCAATCCCCATCTCAGGCATGATCTCTTTAGTCTGATTGTCACTTGGAGCCATTGAATCGGCTGTTTCACGAAAGTTTTGCATCATCAACTAATGCGTGAATCCTCGTCAACTTGCAGGTACAATACGTTGTTGCTAAGAAGTATGTTTCATGATTGTTTTTCACCAAGTTTCGCAATGAGAATTTCCGAGATATTCTCGTAGTATCATTGGATAATTGAGCTGCAATCGTCATTGTTGAGCCCAGGATCTCTGTCAAAGTTGGCCGACGACGATTCTATACAGCGGCTCATAAATCTTCGCCTTTAAGAATTGATTAGCCCCCTACGAAGAAAGAGAACCACATTCTGGGAGACTAATGTGCTCTGCAGGTAATTAAAGACGTTGATAAGTTTGGCTAAAGGAGCTAATGATAAATGCACGGTGTAGTGGTCATTGTGAGATCATCAAAAAGTAATAATGATGAAATCCATGAGTAATGTGATGATGAACGATGAGCGGATCCAAACAAGACTTGTAATTACAAAATCTGCGCTGGAATTAACAATACACCTACCCTATCGCAAAGACTTTGTCTGGGAAGTCATTACAGGAAAGCATACATACATACAAGCTTTTTTAAAAGCTGTACGGATCTTGTGGCTTTTCAGCATTGGAATCCATCTTGGACCAATAACAAGTTCCTTCTGCAAGAGTTTTGCATTACTATAGTTACTGTCGAGGCTCATGATGGGCGCCAAGCCAGGTGCCTTTGGTGATCTAATGGCAGTTACCTAATGCAACCAAGGTGACGATACATGAGCTTTACTCACCGGCCACTGCCGTCATAATAAATATGATTGAAGAAGATTCCAAGGACTCTTCGCCTTTGATAAGCGCTGTATCATGAATTCGTCATTGGCCAATCACGTCACCGAATTTGTTAGTTTCAGGATAAAAAGTGCTGCCATGAACATCCATCAGAGCTAATGGTGCTAAAATGCAGTTCCGCCTTTAAATCTGTCAAGACTTCGCCATACTGGTTTTCCAAGCAGGTTTTAAGACTCGAACCAACTTTTGAGCGTTCCTTAAAATAGTAAATATTGTTTCATCTTCCTTAAACCTGCGCTACAGCTTGTATGCTAACGAGAAAAATGACCTTGGGATTCAAACCAACACGGTGAACAATTAGTGCTGGCCAGCAAATCCCTAATTCGAATTTAAAATTCTGGTTAAACATTCCAACCTCCGGATACTAGTAGATTAGCAGAGAACCTACTGCGACTCCAAGTGTAACCAGGTGAGCTGTTTAACGCCTCATTTAACGGCGGAATTAGCTCTGCCAATTTGCGTTTCTGATTTGTTTCACAGAAGATGAAGGTAAGGGCTTGGTGCTCCGCTGCCTCCTTTTAGCTCCACTGTTTGCTTTTGACCTTGCCGTCACTATTGTTTGCTAATTCTTTGCAAACGGGAAACAGAACGTAATGGCGTGCCAAGCACATGATCGTCTCCGATCCTTGCTTGAACCACGTATTGAAAATTTTAATATCGCATCCGCTCAACACTATAATCATGCTAAACGGATAGCCTCGGCGGTGTACATGACATGCCGTTTGTACTGCAAATGAAAGCTCCTTTTTTACAAATTCCTCCTTTAACAGAGACTTCAAGACAGTCCGCTGTTTGATACGATGCTCGTCCTATTATAAACCTGCCATGTATTTTCTTGACGTGGACATCGACGTGCTAAACGTAACAAGGGAATTGGACTAGGAATTTCAGGCGGGTCTTGAGCTACACGCCGCAGCAGGTAAGCTGAAAGCAATTTCTCGAAATTTAATTGTCGACGTGACGCAACTGTGAGGATTATGAAAAGTTTTCTGTAAAAAGTAGCAAACATGAGATTTACGTGTCATCTTTGATTGTGGCAACATTTTTCTCAGCAATCGATGCGAATAATAACGCGTCATAAATGTCACACGAGCAGGTAAGAAATAATACAGCTTTTCACTCTCGCCTTCTCGCATTGTTTTACACCAAGATTATTTGGACTAAAAGCTCGTGTCTGCAAGGATTTCGAAAGTGGGAACAGTAATTGCAGCCAGTACACCGCAATGCTGTTTTGATTCCTCTCGCCTTCTCGCATTGTTTTACACCAAGATTATTTGGACTAAAAGCTCGTGTCTGCAAGGATTTCGAAAGTGGGAACAGTAATTGCAGCCAGTACACCGCAATGCTGTTTTGATTGATGCTGTCTACCAGCACCGGTCCCACAATCAAAAGTCTCGCTCAGGCACTTGCGGTCTTCACAAGGTAAGCTTCCCAGCTTACGTGCAGTTTCCTTTTCGGTTACCAATTCCTTTGACCATGCATGCATTGAATATGTGGTTACTTGCAGCTGGAAAAATTCTGCCAAAAAGTACAATTGACGGTAATAATGGAAGGTGTTTTCTGCCACTGCTTGAATCACAAATGTTGCAAGAAACAAGGTACTTTGCTGTCTTCGACATCATCATTAAGGATTGGATGCAAATCCGCCTAGATAATATCTTATCGGTTCAGTACCCCTTGTCCCGATACTACTTTCCGAAAGCCGACCATGGTTCTAGATCAAGGTGCGGCTTATTTTGGAAGAATTCACATGGACAGGGGGGAGCGAAGGGACCAGGGAAGGAGCTAGCTCATTCCCTTATCTAGAGAAGCTAATTACGCGTTCATTAGAAGGGAGCCACTGCTTCAGCAAGAGTAAATAGGCGCTGGCGGAGAGGCGACCTTGACGTCTTGAGGAGTCCAATCAATGGCTGTGGCAGTGACACCATTGCGCTAAAAGTATTGTATGCTCATAGGTACATAGAGACACAAGCACATTTTGCAATTACCGTTCTCAATTTTGGTCTCCATTATTACGACCTTTTCCGTTTCCTGTTGTGGGAATGGAATGAATGAGAACCTCCTCTCCGCAAAGGTAGAGTTATGAGAAACGTAACGTATTGCAACTTCAAGGGTTTAGTATTAGCTAATTTGCTCGGCCATCGTATCAGTTATCCGCTCGTCTTGAACTCCAATTCAAGCTCAGTTATAAACTGGCGAATCTGAGCGTGCTCCAAGAACCTACCCTAATGTGAATTTCGGCTCACGAAAACACTATCTTTGACATCTGTAATTGACAAGCAGTGGGAACGTTTGGATAAAGCGATCAAACTTGAGGTGGGCGATTTTCGTGACCACCTCCCTCAAAGATTGCTCTTTCTACTTAATTGCATCTCGTTGAACATGAAACACCTACGCCGTGAGCTACTGACTGGGACTTGGTTAAACATCGGACCTAAAAGTACTAGGACATTATACCATATTGCAGCATGATGTTGGACAAACGTAGTAGAGCGGTAAATTATGCAGAGTGCAAATGCACATCGTGTTTCTATTCATGCTCCGTAATTACCGCGGTAGTACAGTCATACTCTTGCCTGTGACTTACGGTGGTTACAGGCAAGTGTGCATCATACATTTATTCAGTAGACAAGGAACGGAATGCAACCTTGTTTAGATTTGCAGCATGAAAGTGAAACAGGAATTACTGAAGCAGTTTCCTTTCCACCGGCATAGAGTCAATGGGAGCTGACGGACATACGTCATGTGGCACTGTGAAGCTATTTGGTTTTAAATTAAATTGTCAATTTTAAACGTTACATGCTCACCGACAAGGAGTATTGGTAAACGTCCTTGTTCTCTTTGATGATACTTGAAGGGTGGTATTAAAAATCGTGGAGAGCATTGTTATCATGTCAGATGGATTACAAACGGCATTGCTTGGACTGCCGTCAATCAGGAGGAAAAAGCAGGAGTCAGCAACAAATTGTCGTCTCCTATTGGCATGTAGGTATCCGCAAATGGCTGTGATGCAAGCCGCTTTCAAGCTCTCTCAACTACAAATACACAATGCAGCAATATCGCGATGAAGCCGTTTAGTCAAAGCTGAACAAGCGATTTGTCCGCTAAAATGTTAGTTTGCCAACAAGTTCTAGTCCCAAGTTTTCATTCAGTAGGAAGAAGGACAAGAAGCTTTAAGTGGTGAGTTGGATTGCGTCTGCAAATTCCCATTCAGTCACGGATGTATTGTGGCGACATGGTGAGTAAAGCAGGAGTCAGCAACAAATTGTCGTCTCCTATTGGCATGTAGGTATCCGCAAATGGCTGTGATGCAAGCCGCTTTCAATCTCTCTGAACTACAACTACACAATGCAGTAATATCGCGATGAAGCCGTTTAGTCAAAGCTGAACAAGCGATTTGTCCGCTAAAATGTTAGTTTGCCAAGAAGTTCTAGTCCCAAGTTTTCATTCAGTAGGAAGAAGGACAAGAAGCTTTAAGTGGTGAGTTGGATTGCGTCTGTAAATTCCCATTCAGTCACGGATGTATTGTGGCGACATGGTGAGTGCAAGTTTGGAAACCTCGTCTTAATGGCCGCTCTTTTCAGCTTCGACTACTAAAAGATCATGAGCACTGCATGTTGTCATTTGCGGTGGAATGCGACAGCTTAAATAGTTTAAAAATGGCAACGGTGTTTTGGCCCAGTTGTTGTTGCAACAAAGTCATATTTTGCTGCGCAAACTGCGCAAAGCTTGCAACTTGCACCTACATGGTTCAATGGCGAAGTCGTCGAGACTACCAGAATACTACATTTTGAAATTCCAGGCTCGCCTCATGAAGGCCGGTTAGTGTGCACTTGATTGCCGAAGAAAAGCGGGGGAGAAAGAAGCGTTGACTCCGTGGTTAATTGTTAATTAAAGGACGGAGTGTATAGTATCGTGCTGGTTTACTTTTAACAAAGACTTGGGTTTATGAATGAATCAGTGGCAGCTTTGGTTTGAGGTGAAAGGTGTGAAACCACAAAGGATTTCGCAGGTGTTGCTGAAACTGAAATGCCAATGCATTGGCGTCGATGAACGAGTTCAAGCCGAAACGCCCAATAATGAAGTTGGGTCAAGTATTTATTCTTTGTCCGCAGTTGTGAGCGAGCACTGTTGCCCAGCCGACAATCCTTGTGAACGGTAACACACCTGCGATGAATGGCTGTACACCTTAACGTATGTACGTTCAGAGTGCCGATGCTCTCGAACAAACTAGTGCATTCTTTCAGCTCCCAGTTATCGTAACATCCCACACTGCTGCCGTGCAACACATGGCCACGAGTACAAAGTTCGAGAACCATGGCTTTTGTTTACTCAAGCGTGTAGTCTATGAATACAAATTACAAACTAAGCAGTCTGTTAACTGCCACAAAATTAAGCCAACTCAACCCGAGCATGCCGCTAACAATTAGCGACGGAAGGCCCACCTTCTCAAACTTTTTCCAACCTCGACAATGATCCTTGTCTCCGGATGAGTAAGTCGAATCTCATCCCGTCTCACTGGCTCCTCGGCTTGGGCCGAATCAGGTCGTAAAAAGGATTTGTAATCTGTGTAATTACTCGCGATTGGCCGGATCATTCCAAAGGTTGGTCTCATGCACTCACAAGGTGCGTGTTTCACAGATATGTTTTGGACTTTGCAAGCTATGAGCTACCAGCTGAACCGTAAAAATGCATGGCGAGGCAGTAAAGTTGAGCAGAGGAATGCCTAGGTCCTGACTCAAGTTCTGAGCCGTGTATCACCATCGCAAAGAAGTGAGCACGTGAATAAAGTAATTAGCAACCAGAAAGTTATCAAGTGTAAAGAATTCCATTTCAAAATTAGTATTCAGGGCTTAAAGAAGCCAAAACGATTGCCCTGTCCATTGTTTAGTGACTGAGGCATATGTTCCGTAACATCAGCGGCTGGTGAACCGTTCAAAGTTTGCAAGTGAAAGTCAAAGAAGACTTGGTCAATATCTTGTAGCCCAACATCCAAACTGATGAAAAAGAAAAGTGTGTTCTGAATACGAGGCAAGATAGCAGTAACATAATGGAATAAAGGGATGCAACTCCTTTCTGATGCATCTGATTGAAAATATATGGTTTTCGTGGATGACACGGTGATCGAGCTAATTTCGTAAACGTTCGCCATGGGACATGTTGCAGACGGAAGTGTCGATTGTGATGGCACATCACAGTATGCTCTGTTGGGATCCATTTTTTCTGAAGGATGACAAGCGGCATGTAACAAGGAAGGATGAGGTGCAATGTAAGTGCAGCAATGATGGATAGGTTGGGAGAAAGTTGCTCCTGTCTTGATTAATTATTGTCAAAAATATACGATTGCGATAATTATAGAGAGAAATGGAGGATCTGGTACGATATGTGTACCGAGAGCTTGCAAATTGCTCCGTGAGCTCCGAGCTAGCAGTTTTGTTTGACTGACCTAAATTGAAAATATTTCCTTCATCTCGTCTCAAATTACAGCTCCTCCGATGCTATTTGCGTGTCCGTCGCTGTCAACTTGAAAGAAAAGGTTTCTGTTATTTGCTAAAAAGGACAGCGCGTAGGTGCTACACATAGAGTGACGTGTCCAACAACTACTTGAACAAAGACGGGACTCACGCCAATGTACTACTTGCTCTTAAATACATACTTTAGGATCATTATATTTATTGCTCCGTTCTCTCTTTCCATGTACTAACCGCAACTACTGCTCAGTCTGCTAGTTTCCTCCGAACGTTATTCCGTGGCGTAACTCTGTGTAAAACTACAGTAATCATTGAATTAAGCGGAAATTTACATAAGGAAGAAGGGACTTGATGTGGGCTTGTTGAGCATCAATCACGACATGGGATGAAGAAGACTCGGACGATTTCCTCCTGCCATGCCGAACGACTTATGTGGACCATTAAATTTGCACTAAATGCAGAGCAATAATGTGACTGGCTGAATCCTACACGCGTCCATTTGCAAAATTCACGATGACAGCCATCCACTTGAAAGAAAGGACGGTGGGGGGGGGGGAATCCTCTTCAAATTATAATACTTATACAAGCATGTAAAAATAGCTTTTCCCTCTAATATTCCACAATCCGCAACTTATCAAACTCATCCGGCATGAGAAGCCGAATGGTATGTGATGATCGTGAACTCGTGAAACTATTTCGAAAAGATTTTCTACACTTTATGTAGTGTATTTTTCTCGAACAGGTAAAAAATAAATGTTGGCAAAACAAGTGAGGCTCTCCGCTCACTAATTTCCTGCAAATAATGCCAACTCACAGGCAGCTTTTACTTTTCCTCGAGTTTCGAGTGCAGTTTCTCGTCGGGTGTGCAAAACTTTCGGAAATCACCCTAGTCGTGTACCGTATGTAAAAATTCGCATGAATCACAACCCTTGACTTTTGCATGAGGGTGCATGCAAGATAGGTACGACAAAGCCTGTTCGTTTTTTCATCCACTCGCTCATGTTCCCTGTCGCCTGGCAACAGTCACACATCATGTTCTACTATTCCCTCGGTTTCACATTTAAACAACTTTTTTCTTCGTGGTTTTTTCCTATGTCAGCACTGCAATCATCGATTGTGCCTTGACTCGCCAAAATGTTCTGGCAAACTTAAGCTCGAATGCATTTAACAGATTGGTAAAAGGACAAGTTCCGAATCTTTTCCACAGGACTGGGAAATGTCCGCTCGTTACCAAGAATTTTGCACGACCGTAATTAAACGTTAGCTCAGTTACCGCAGTCACCAACTACAAAATTGTTTTTTCACACAAGGCAACCCTGGTGAATGATGCGAGGAAGGGGGGTGGAGTGCAGTGTGCGAAAACGTTTAACGAGGTAATGGCATGACTTACTAAACTTGGCCTGCAGACGATCCTATTTCGTAAGAATATTGCATCCTGTACGGGGACATGAGGGAATGGCCAAACCAGAAGGCTTGAGAGTTTGAGTAGCATTGCTTCCGCAGACGTAATTGAAGCGGAAGTTTTCTACAGTATGTTCACGTTACGCAGAAATTGCGAAAAGCAAAATCGTCCTCTGCTTATAAGGAATGATAAATCGGCTAAGTCTGTGTCATAATTTTGTAAAAATGAGTGACATGCGAGTGCAGCGCGAAATTTCCTGTCCAAAATGGAGGCTAATGCTCATTCTAATTAATTAGGTGCGTAGGAGTTGAACAACCGTTGAGGTAGTTTGTGATTGTTCTATGCTTGAAGTTAACGTTGTAATTATACAAGCCCTCTATGGATTTATATTAGCTAATCCGGCCCTTCACTAGGGACGGAATGGGGAAGAGATGAGATCGAGAAGCGTGGATTAAAGGCAGCACTTTAACCGAGCGTCAGATACGAATAGGCCTTTAGCCATGTGGTAACGACGCTATTGGTAAGTAGGAGCATGTGCGCATGCGAAAAACTAAAAGGAGCTAGGAAAATATAGTCCTGATCGGTGTAATCTATGTGTGCTAGTGACCGTTACTTAGGTTTCGCTAATTGGTATTCAGATAAAGAAGATGGCCTGTGCTCTTTGTGTGTTTTACCTGATCATTGCTGAAGATGCGCTCTGGAAGACATTAACTTCTTGACACAGTTGAGGCGCGATTCTTCCTCCAATCGCCACGATGGCTATAATCACTTAACTGCAATTAAAGCACTGGATTATGAAAACGATTTTCCCCTGAATCAGACTATTAATGCTGGGTCACACGTAAACACGATAAGGAGTAAACGGGGTCTTTCACTTTCAGGTTATCACCGTTCTTGACTATGAAGCTCGGAGCTTACGTATACACCGGACTTTTACTAGGCGGGAAGTTCCCCGACGTTGACAGCTGAACCCGAAGCTATGTGCAGGTCAATCAGCT
>VRMD01002233.1:0-13876 GCA_009872375.1 Sminthurides bifidus | reverse complement strand
TTAGGCATTGTATCATCATGCAAACCAGGCTTTCAGCAACATCATCCGCCGCCACCAGCTCCGAGACCACGTCATGGACAAGTAGTTTGGCACATTAATTTTTTTTTCATCTCCACAACTAATCACATCAGGTCCACTCCACACTGGCCATACGGGTGAAATAAACGAACTGCTTTTCTTTCCCTCGTGTCTATCAACTATCTCCTGCCTCACCTGACGTGACCATTAGCCTCCATGCTGCCCCTGCCATGCCTCCGTGGACTGTTTATCTGCCCGTGGATCAATACACTATTAATATTAATCATCTGGAGCGCATGCAAACTCCATTTACAGTCTGGGACACGGCAGGAGATCAGTGCGGGATGCGGATCAAGATCAGCTATCATTTCCAGTGATCCTCCTCCCCAAAATTTTTGCGCACATCTTCTGCTCTTCCTCCTTTGCATCTGGTCAATTGCGAGCTAACCGCCACTCTCCAGCAGATCAGGAGGCAAGGACCTGTGAATTTGCAGCTGCCGCGTCTTATTTACGTAATTTGAATAAATTTCAGTGATTACACAATTTGGAAACACTGTCTCAAGAGGCAGTTTCCGTCATCTTCTCAATGTCAGTGTCAGCCTGTCAGCGGCTCGCTTGATGACGGGCACTGCAACATGAGACGCTTCAAGCTCAAGTATCAACAACCCGCGCCCAATCCTTTATTTGCGAATTGCGACTCCAATCTGTTACCAGAGCAGCCTTCCGTACTTCCCGCACTGGAATCTGTAATCAGCATCTTTTGCAATTGCAACAGCTTGTGAATGAGTAATTGGGTAGTGTGCAAAATTCCATTATTTTGTTAGGCAGCAAACCCGCTCGTCCATCCGCCCGCCTACCTCATATGCCTACCTGCGGGCAGGTGCTGCTCCTGAAAAAAGTGAACAGGCTCGTTCATCCGTCAGATCTAATTTCATCCCTCGAATCGATGGCTATGCAAAAGCCCATGTAAAATACCTTGTCTTTCTGATTTCATTAGTATTAATTTCACGAACAAGGGAATCCACAAACATGGAATGCAGAAACAGAAGCTGGCATACAAAACACTGGTCACTTTCCCGAAGCTCAAACAGGCTACCTGGCCTGCCAGCAGCTTAAAGAAAAGGAGATGAACCACAACAATTCTTGCATGTTAGCCAGCAATTTTTCACCAACAGCCTTCAAACGTCTATACGGTGACCTTAGACAGCCGTCACCAGGAGCTGCCAGCATCTTAAAGAAAAGGAGATGAACCACAACAATTCTTGCATGTTAGCCAGCAATTTTTCACCAACAGCCTTCAAACGTCTATACGGTGACCTTAGACAGCCGTCAACAGGAGCAGACGGACCAGAAGCTGGGATTACACCTTCTCTTAATGAACGCAAGCGCTCATTAGAACCTGTTTCATGCAAAGAAGATGCAAGAAGATTCACCCAAGACAAGTCGCCTGGTAACCACGGCTACAAGGCTTAGAACTGGCAGGCAACTTCAATTATTCGCCTGTCATTCTTACACGCAGCATGTCAATCAGCCACTTTGTTCATTTACAGCCCTTCTTCGTAATATCAGACCTGGGTCTTGTATGCATTAGCTGATGGTGGAAAAATGGTGATTTCCTCTTGATTTCAGTAAGTTTCCGGAAATGAAAACTACCTGTGCCGTGTGCTAATTCTCCTATCGTTTCTCTTTTTACGACGTGGTAATGGCGATTTCCCTCGTAACATTCAAGTTCACACAGGGTTGCAACTTCCCCTTATCAGCAATAGGAGTTCAATGTCGATGGTGAATTAGCCTGCTAATGCTCCTGGTGTTTTTTATCCGTGATAAAGATAAAGAAATTCTCTCAGGTAACTACTAGTGAAATTGTGATTGGTACCAGCAGTAGCAAGAGAAAGAACTTGAATGCACAAACGAAAGGGGAGAAAAACGGACAAAAGTGAGGAAGGTGGGAGAGATGTGGAAGACAAAGACGAAGTGTAAAAGTTGTCCGATTTTTTGCTAAGGGGGTGAGGCACATGTAGTAAGTAGAACGTATTGCCATGTAGAACCGGAGAATGATGATGATGAATCCTCTCAATTTCTTTGATTATTATTATTCCCTGCCACACCAGTTTGCGTGTCAATCCAAACACCACAATTTACCGGCCCTCATCAAATGGTAAGCATGAGACTGGTACTAGTGGCAGTTGGCACGGTCATTTCAAATGGCAAGTATCAGGGCCGTGGACAGTGCCTCCACTTCAGCTACTTTTTCTCCACTCCTCAATACTCTGACTCCTCACCGTAATCCTCTCAAGTGATTCAAGTAATTGACAGTGGGATAACTGGTTGCCTTCCCTCGTTACTTTTACTCTTAAAGGCTTTTAAGTTCCCACACTTGAGTCGCAGATTTTGAAAAAGTTCTCTGAACGAATCTCTCATCTTCACCCATTCATCTTACACTCATTCACCTTGCCATTTTCATTCCTCTGTGGCAATTCCCATATCCATAATCTTTAGCACCGGTGAAATACCATCCTTAAGCAACTTTAGCTAATCTCACACTTGCTGTGGTCTGTGGTCGATAAATCGGCAGTCAGTAAAACCTGAAGGAGATGCCATTTCTTCACCTTAAAAGGTTTTCAAGTGCTGAAGAAAAGCTGATGTGATTCCAGCTAATCCGTGCTTCGGATACTTTGATCAGTATAACATGTAACTTTTGTGCCAATAACACTTGGCAAATCGATGGTCAGTCAGAACCTTCGTCGTACATGCCTTGACTTGCACACTTCCAGTAGTGATTTACTAGCAATTTTTCAATACTTGCCTCCATTGTCGTAAATCTCCTTCTTTTGCATACCTTTCAGCACTTGACGATAACATCAACATGAGCCAAGGTGCCAGTTTGGCTTTCAGCTCCAACATGTTTGACATATTACGGCGGTTAATTGCACCCTGCCAAAGATGCTTACGGTGCGGTGTGGCGGAATGTCCCCCGGCATGGCGTGCATAGGTCGCCGCGCCGTACCCACGGATGCGGATCTGTGAATGCAATCCCTGTGAGTTTCATTGCCAGATCCTTCCAAAGATCAGGTAAACGCTTTCATGTCTCGGTGACTTGCCTTTATGTACTTGTACAATGACCGACTTCAAGCCAACATGCAGCATGCATGAATGGACCAAGTTACGGTAAGCAACAAGGTTTTATGGTAAATGGTAAACCTTTTAGGTTTATTGCAACTATAATTGTTTCCCCGGCTCGTAAATTAAATTCATTGATGCGTTGAAATTTATCCGTCCGCGTCTCCCTCCGTCCGTCAGTCATTTTGTCAGTCATAATTTTTTCCGATTCAGTTTTTCCTAACATCCCACTGTCCGTCAATTGTTCCATTCATGACTTGAAGGAGTGGATGAGCACTGCCCGATTCTTCAGCCTAACTGCCTAACCGACCCGACCTCAAGCCTGGGGAAATGCAACATGTTTTCTACCCATTTTGTCCCTGAACACCACACATTGTCGGATGAATTATCCACCCTGTGCATCTCATGAATCTCATCCTCTGCAATCCATACCGGACACGGAGACTGTATTCTAGCCTACGGGCTTTGCAAACTTTTTGAGTGTGGAATCGCAAACGCTTCAACGCTCATCACGTCGCGTGGCTTAATTCCATCGGCTATTCAAAAGAACTGTAATCAGTTACGATGGGATGTTGAAATTGAGACTTTTCTCTCCAATTTTTTTAATCCGTAGTCACAACACTGGCAGTGGCTACACCGCTGTGATCCGGCGGATTGTTCCCATTCAATCCACCATGGAGTTGATCCACCAGTTGCTCTGTTCTTTCTCTCCGGCGTCCTGCCTGCCATCCGCTATTGTCTCCGACTTCGGGTGTAAAACGGGACGGAAAGTAAAAAAAAGAAACAGAGTTGTAACTTTTACAAATCCCTCTCGTGCTCCAACAATCAGTCACCCTCACCTGGGTTGATCCAATCTTGAATTGAAGAGAATCTCAACTAATCCCATCCCCCTCTCAGCTCCTGATGAGGTGACGGAAAAAAGAGAAAAGCTAGCTGCGGCGAGCTGTCAAAGCAGACACCCGATACTGTCTGTCCATCCGGTAGCAATCATCTCACGGATGAATTGCGGCTGCAAGCTTTAATTCCGTAACCGCTCTTTAGTTTCGAAAACGGATTCGTCCGCTCAAAATGTAATTGCATGTTTGAGAGAAAAAACGAGGAGAAAGAAGGACTCGAGCCGAAAATACTACAGTTTAAAGTCTTGAATGGGAGTGAAAATTGTAACGTTTCCGCCATTCCGCCCTGACTTGTTCCATCAGGGGGTTGGGGCTCGTCTGTCATCTCAATGCTCGAGATGGGACCAAGGCATTGTTCAAGTCGAGAAGCCTTTGCTTCCGCATCATCACCCACATTCAGCCGTCAGTCTTGTTGTTGCAGGGCTGTACACTGCAAAGCATTGTGGACAGCCTCTTGCCATTACAGTAGTCACGTTCCATTCTTGCCTTCGTTGCCTTATAATGCCATGAGGCGGGTACAAGAGCCAGTTTAACTGGACTCTCAGGACACCGTTCAATTTTAAACAGTTGCTCAAAAAATCACTCGGGTGCAAGACAACTTTTCCTATTTGGTTCTACAACAAGCCGTTGAATTAAAACTTTCGAAGCTTGACTTCCTACCGGGGACTCTGTACCGTCTAAATGCATTAGACGATTGTGAAGATCCGATATGACGGACCTAAAGGAAACCCGAGGTGCTCTCCTGCCTGCCTCCACCATTTAAACTGACATGTGTCAAGATGGCACGCGTCGACTTTTAACTCCCGTGTTCATCTTCCGTGCCTTGCCTATTCTTCCGGCCTAAAAATTCACACTGGATGCATACCATATGCCTCATTAAGCAACCCGGTAGGGACTTTAAACTCCTGCACTCAGACCAGAGGCCAAAGGCTTTTAAACGGTCAACAATTTGGCGGAAAGTGCCTGGTTTCCGCCTCACATTCGAATTGTTGGAGGGTTGCTGAGACGCAAACGTCTGACCAGGCGGGTTCGGAGATTTAGCGATAAAAAAATAACTTTTCCATCTGTTGCGCCAACTGCCCGTAACACCGATACTATGCCCCATTCCATATTATAATACCCGATTACGATTACACCGAAAGGTAAATGTACATTAGCACACTGCTGTGCTCAACCGACCCGCTACAAGATTACAATCAAGTGCAAACATGAGCGTCTGCTGCTCCTTCAGGGCTCCCTATCAGTTTTGATCGTTTATGATGTTATTAATATTCCTGTCCCAGGTATACTTCGGATGAAGATAAATGAAAAGTTAGGAGCAGGAGCACGGCTGGACGCGTGCAGTCACTATGGTAGGAATGACATAAAACATTTTGATAGTTTTGATATTACACCATCAGGCACGTGATAGTACCACCGCAAGGGACGGGCCCTTGACTTTTATCCTGTGTACGGAGCCTATGCAGGCTCTAAGGGTACAAACAGTCAGTCGTAAGACACGGTCTTGAGCATTCACTGCATAAGTTTTGGTTCCACTTGGCATGTTACTACAGTCATTGCAATGCCATGCTGACACCACAACCAGCTGAAGAATGCCATGAAAGCAAAGCACATGACCAATGCCCGCTGCCGGTGCTTAAAAGGGTGGAAAGCGGTACTTAAGTCCGATTATTACCTTGAAGGTCCTGTTTATGTCATTTTACTACCGGTGAAGGACAAAGGTGGTGAATTTTATCTGTCTCCATAAGTCAATTTAACATTTCTATTTCTACTTGACAGATCCCCAGGGTACTAAAAGCCCTGTTTCCTAAAACGCATATCCTGCTGACACTTCTGTCTCTCAGTCAGTTCTCAGTATTCAATTCCGTGTCAAATGCCGTTCTTCCTCCGATCTGAATTCAGTCGATTGCCGATCCTTTTGATCATGAAGCCACCTTGCCTAAAACTACAGTGTGTTACATGACTTACTACCAAATCCTTTTATGGCCTGAAAGAATCTCTCAGCTATACGCATTCAGACAAACTTTCTCCCAGGCGACAAACTACAAATATGCAATAATCCCAAGTCAATGCACCTGGCAATGCAAACTGTACCAGTAAACAAATGCAATCCTTCCTTACAACATTACAATGAAAACAGTTACGTTTTCCTCCGGCTCTTCCCAAGTACCGTGTTTCCTCCTTCCTGTCTGTACAGATCGACAGCCGGGAGCGCCGCGACCTGATATTACAATCATGGCCGTAAATGGACAAAACGTCAAATAAAAATTTCCCAAAAAGGGCATCAAAAACCCCTGATATAAATAATCGCAATAAATCCTCGTAATAAATCCTAAATGGTGCCATATCGCATGTCATATTCACACAGCAGCCGTTTTGTATCAGGTAGCCTGAATCGTTTTATCTGTCTGCCGTCCTTCCCCATGACAGCACCGGGTAGCAAGTAACTTAATTCGGATGGAGTTGCTGTTCTAGTAATAACTCCGGTGCATATGAAAATGCAACAGTCTGTCGTCACGCTTCGAATATTCACAAAGAGACGTGGAGGAAATTCGGTAAAAATTACAAATTTTTCTACAAAATCTTTCCACCTCAGCTCATGATTTCGTAATACGAGTTATTCAAATCATCCGATTTCAGCTCTATAAATCCTGCCTTTTTAATCCAGAGACAATACCATTAGGTACAAACTCCCTCTTGTAAAGCTCTCCTTCACATTTCACTATGTAACATACGTACTTCACCCTGTCCCAATTCCATAGCTTGTTACTCCCTCCTGTTTCTGTTACAGTATCGAACCGCAATCCACCTCTGCCCTGATAATCATAGATTACGTCCGGCCGCACATTACCGTGACAATGAAAAGCCCGGTGCGGTGATCGAGTGCATGAGCACATGAGCATCAGGCTTAGTGTTTCATTGTTGCTGCGGCTTCGACCCCCATTTCCCTACGATTTTCGTCACAATTTTTTCCCACAATTTTCAAACCCGCAACATGTAAATCACCGCTATCAATGAGCAGTCCAATAAATTATTCACTTTTCAATAATTTTTTACCACAAGCCCGTCACACAACCAATTTCCCCGATAACATTGTAATTGTCAGTACTTGACGAACGACAAGAGCTTTGTCGTTATTTCTCGAGTGTGTGTTCCCCCTCCCCACTTTAACGACTCTTGTAACCTGGTGGTGAAAGCAGTGATGTGCTGACCGGATTCTCACGTGAGTTATGACACGGCTCCATTTGACAGCCTAGTCGGCGGTTTACAGTCTGGGAGTCCCCATTACATTTGATGGTTGCAATCAGAATGAACTGATGACTCGGTTAGCTTAACAGAGGGTTTCGGTCGACCGATTGAATGTGGCAAATTTTTCACATGACAACGAGATTTGATTTAGTGCAATTCTACAGAAACTTATCAAAAGGGATGCTAAAGAGGCTCTTGAAGAGCTCGAGAGCTTGTAACAATTGTAACAGGGTAATGAGTTGTGGCTATGACCTGCTTCAGCTGTGGGTAGAAAAAATGTAGCTTTTTGGCCAAAGGATTTACGAGGGACTTGATGTAAGTTTTGGACTATTGCCTTCATGACATGCTGTAGTTAGCATAGGATGACGGAATATTCAATGACCTGTTGCATTCAAATCTTCATGCATGTTGAGCTAAAGGAACAGCCAAGCTAACAAAGGTTCGGTGTTTGAAGCTTGGTATTTGAAAAAAATCAGCCACCATTGTAATAATTTTCACAAGTAGCTAAAAAAACCCGCTCAAGTGGATTAGGAAACAAAATTTAGCCTCTAAAATAGCATCGTGAGTGGACAGGAGATAATCCCGGGGTAATAAATAATAAAATTTATTCTAACAACCTCCCCTTCCACCCCATGAATTTGGCTGAAATAACTCGTGCTTCCGAACCGGTGGCTGGGTACTGAGCACTGAGACTACAGGCTCAAGGCTCAAGGGCCGGAGCAAGTTCCCTGCTCTGTTTTGCTCCCCCTCCTGGTCTTAATTAAACGACTGAAAATACATGCAAGCAGGCCATACATTACGCAGTGTCACGCAACACGGAATTAAGGGCCGTGGACCCTGAAGTAGAGCATGGTATGCGCTTTACCTAAAGAACATTATGCCCTTCGGTGGCTAAGCTAAGAGCGATTTGAAGGCAACCACGCTACAATGTTTCAGTGCAAACTCCCCGAAATAGGATTTACACGAACCGGTTTTCGGACACTAGCACACGCAACGAATGATTTTGTCTAGAATTTTTTTACCTTTTATCATTGTGGACGTGATCCATTCATTTAAATCGTTGGGGCGTAATTTAATCCTACGATTAGTAGGAAGGACAGGCCCATACTGTATAGATTTTCACCGGGATCAGACCGTGATGTTGTTACGAACAAAAACGGTAGAGGAACAAGTCAAAAGTAACCACTCGATGAATAATTTCTTCAATAAATCGTAGTACACTCCAGTTTTTTTTATCAATCCGAGAGATGCGATGCCCCGATTTTTTTCTCCCAGCCGAAGCAAACAATAAAAAACAGCAATGTTCCACCACTTGATCCGCAGATCCTGGACTCCCGGGTCGTCAACAAGGAGGCTTGGCAGCGCCGAAAGTCATTAGGAATCCGCCAGTCTGTGTGTTCCCTCTATTGTGTTTGCTGGAAGCGGCCAACCACTGTGCTGAAACTGTCAGTCATTTCTTGATTGACGAAGAGGAATGTTCTCCAAAGCCGGCACGCAACCATGAGTTGAGCTTGCACCAACAACGTTTTCAAACTGTACTCTCGTTACTCCGGTCTTGTAGTCTAATGATGAGCCATCAACAACTCAATAATTATACGACCAATGAGCAAGCCCACAAACAACGAGCTATTATTTCACTGTGGAGAAAGGCATGGAGAATGAAGACGAATTGTTTGACTCAACTCGAGAGTTTACCAAGGGCCACGATGAAGATAACTCCAACTCCGTAGTAATGACTTAATTCATGTCCATTTACGATCGCCCAGGCAGTGTTCAGTACCTAGTATACCTAGTGTACTAACTTTGTAAAGCTGCTCTCGCGATATTTCTTTTTATGGAGGCATTTAAAACAGTACTGTGACTTGCTCATCCCTCCACCTGGGCACGACCACCATCCCGCACCGGGATAATAATAACAACAAACTCTCCTTCGGCTTCGTCAGTCCGTGTAATATCATTAACCTTGGGACGAACAAATCTGTGAGAGATGCGCCTTCGGATCTGTACTCCAAGTACTCTCACTGATTTCAAAAGCCAGTACTCTTTTTAGAGTCGTGCTTGCTTATGAGTCTGATTGCACACCGCCGAGAGTTCAAGGAACACACACCGTGATGCAAGAAACTGGGAGAAAAAAATCCCGACTTAAATATTCACTCAATCTCCTTTCATCTCTCTGTTCACGAGGTGCTGGTGCAAGCTTAATGGCCGTGTACAATGCCCTCCACGAAGATATCGTCTGAGCTCAGATGGTCGAGATCCTACTCCGTAGATGACAATCAGGCTATCACGAGAGCGGAGAATTCCCGTAAACTTTTTTTCGAGAGATCCAGTCCGTACAGAAATAACAATGCCACATTTAAAAAATACAACGTAATGTAAATGTTCTTTATCACTTGGAAAGGGAGGTGGGCACATCCAAGAGTCACAGCCCTACACTTTTTAAATGTCCCCTGCTCTATCGCACTTGTCACAACAGACCCACCTTTGAACACCTGTGTCTGATAGGAAAACCTTGAGGAATTCCAAAGACAAACGCGGGTTTCGCCTCAATCACGTGAATTAAGAGGCGACAAGTACGTAGTTCTGTACTAGTGACTTGTCAAAGATTCGATAGTGGGAATCAATGAAGGATCACTTGGACGATTTGCAAGGAAAATTCAGATCACAAAGTCCAATGAGCCAGGTTGGCTTTTCGACTCCAGCAGAACTTACACCTTCTGACTTGAATTGAAATTGATTCGAAAGAGATACTCTTCCTTCAACGCCTGTCGTGTGACTTCTGGACTGGTGGTGATGCTCGCATCAGCATTTATGCGTGAATCTTTGAATATTTTTCCCCTGTGGAATCTCCCTCTTGCAGCCATACATTCAATGCAGGGTGAGTACAAGCATGATTGCATGCATGAAAAGATGTACAGAGCCACATGGGAAAACGTGCTCACCCACTATCCAACCCTTCCTAACATTCAAAGCTTCTTCTTACCCCCGCACATCTTCTTTACCTTCCCTCGCATCCAAGTTCTCACTCATTTATCAGCTCAGGTAAACGCGAGGCACGGAGCTAATGCAGGAGCAATTCTCAACGGAACCGCAAAACACCCTTGGATAATTTTCTCTCTCAGACTTTTCTCCGATCTGTCCTCAGTCCAAGTCTTGTCTTGATGCTAAGCCTGTTTAATCATAATCAGATCTAATGTTTGCAGCAGACGTTACACCATCTTCCTGCTTAACGTAATGCAGTGGGCTTAAGACTTTGGGTGCACGCCTTCTTTTGTGCAGGGTGTGCAGCACCCTTGGGTTTGCACCCTGTGTCTAATTGCAACATAGGGGATGGTTACACGTAGGAGCTAAGAAGACTCGAGTCGGTCTTGAAGGCCCAGTACCTGGACGGGAGGATCAGGGTCACGGAAATTATAATTTTCTATAAGCCTTCGAAGAATAAGACTGTACCAGCCAACGAAAGAATTGCGGTTGGCGGGTGTTACTGGTGATGCAACGGCTGAATTCGGATTAACATGCCAGTGGATCAGAAGCTTCAAATTTTGAATGCGGTTTCAGAAACCCACAACTGCCGAAAGCACCAGCTTGAAAACGAGTTGAACTGGACCTGGTCCAGCAAACCGACGAGGATCTTGAGGCCGAGGGCTGAAGATGCCTGAGAGATGATGCTGATGAGAGAGGCTGGTGCTCCTTGGCCTCGCTGAATTACCGAAGAGAGCAACAGGTTGGTGCTGGTCTGCGGTGATCGTGATACGAGATACCTGACATGATCCAATCTTCTCCTTTCGCCAGCAACTTTTCTATGAAATTACTGGGTTACCTGGCTCTCTCACGTGTCCAGTTTGTAACGGATGACGCATTCCATGCCATAATTTCACTTTTCATCGGCCCAACAGCCAAAGTCGTGTACAAAGCATTACCTGCTCACGATATTCTGGAGAAATTACCGGCTCTAATTGAAATTAGCTCTGATGGATGCAGATGCCTGCAAATCTTCTTAGATCCCCTAGACACTTGGCCTTGTCTTCTATCATAAGTAAAATTCTGCTGTAGCTCAAAAAACTGAGGTACCTCCTTTGTTTTGAACCAATTTTTGTCCTGCAGACAAGACAGCCTCCTATGTTTAAAACACCACGAGACAATTAAACGTCAACCCGGTTCCATTACACCGGAAAGGCTGGAGGACAGGAATTTCCTTACACTGACTTTCATCCTATCATGACTACAACTACCGCCTCCACCCTCAAGATATTACAGCCCTTACATTCGTATGATGCCTGAGGAAAAAAAACAGGACTGTTTGTTCTAAAACGATTCCAGTTCTGGAAATAGACATCATCATTAAGCCATTTGTACACTCTGATTTTTAAATTCCGCCCTGGAGAGACATGCCTTCCCGACACGTACACGGCTTTCGTTGTTTCGTTAAGCAATCACACGTAGGCATTTGCATGACTCTTTCCTTTCTAACAGGCACACCACGTTCCGAGCCGTAAAGCTTGTGCAAGCAATCTAGATATTAAATTAGCCCTTAAAATAAACCTGAAGACGTTTACATTCCGTTTTCAAGAGTTATGTCCTTGTTATTTCAGACTCGGAGATACCCAGGATCTGACCCTGTAGATGAGGCAATTGCATTGCCACAGCTACCTCGCCTATTTTTTAGCCTGTGACTGTCCTAATGCCCAAGTATCTGTATTCGGAGCCACGTATGTGGGCAAGGCCCGGCACTTTTTTTACCCAATTCCCATGGAATGCTGTTACAAGTTTGTTTGCATTCAGAGCCTCTCGTCACTTTCATGTTTATTACAACAACTTACACGGTTTAGTGTGGGAAGGTGGGCCGTGTCTTCCTCATTGCCAGTGACTAAGTTTACTCTCTGCCTTACAACCGTCTGGAGAAAACAGTTTAAAATTGCATTGCGCTACTACTCTCATTGTTCCGCTTAAGGAACTTTTGAGACTCGGCTCTTGTTCCACTGCTCTATTGCTCCAGAGCTCGAAGGCTTACAAGAATTAGAATTTCTTTTTACAACATTTCCACAACCATTTCGCCGCAGGTACTATGATGCGCTAGTGTAGTATGACGAAAGAGGATTTTTTCACACACTCTTCTCTCATTTCCCTGCTATTTTATGTACCTCGAAGTCTGAAAGTCAGGTCCCGTCTCGGAGCAAGTTTCAGCATTGCGTGAGGTCCCGAGCGTCAAAATTTTTACTCAGGTCTAACTACCCAGCCTCTCCCTATTCTTGTCTACCATTTTATCTCCAAGATGCGTTTGTTTCTATTACGAACACGCCTTATCCAGTCTAAGGAATGAGCCCTCCAAGGCTCACGTCTTTCTCCCACCGTTTCAGTCCCTGTCCCAGCCTGTTCTGTCCCAGCCTGTAGCTCAGTACTCTGCTGGTATCGAATCAGCAGAGACTTTTACGCGAAGGATCACAAGCCTTGGTGCTTCCAGCAGAAGCCACAAGGAGCTTTCCCAACTCAGGGATGTAATCATCGGAGCACCTTGCATGAGATGATGCGTCTCCCTCAGCATCTTCCCGCATCTTAGATAGTGGCCTGCACTCAAGTCCCATCATGGTGAAGCATTGCTCCTCACTGGACCTATTCTCATTCCCGGTTCACGTTTCACTGGTGCTGAGCAATGGACAAGGCCAACAAATCTTATCCAGTAGAGACTTTTTCTTTCCCACATCTCCATTTAAACCTTCAAGGGATCATCACACCGGCTCCAGTCCAGTCTCCTCATCTCTGCTCACTCACTTGATTAAGTGTGCAAGACGCTGATGCTGACTCCAGGGCCAGGGTCCGTGAGCACCGTAACCACGACTGAAAGCAAGGCCATTAGTCAGTATACCTGTAGGAGCTGAGGCTCGGTGTCTGATACTCGGCTCCATGGCAACGGCAACACGCACTGGAGGAGAGCCACTACCACCCTGGTTCCAGCTCAGGTTAATTAATGAACTTACACGGTATCATGTCAAGGAAAGGATTTGGAGCGCTGCCCGGCTCCAGAACCTGTTACCTGTTGACTTCACTGCTTGTACGGATACAATACACGTAGTATCTCCAAGCTGAAAGTGATTAAAGTCTCCGCGGAGATGCCTACACTTTTTATAGGCCCTCCTTCGCCATGTAAGTCTCTCCAGGAACAAATCTACGTGTACTAGGGACCGTCCTATCTGTTTCACACACTTGTAGTTGTAATTCCATTATCTTGTCTCCGAGGCATTATCCTAAAAGTCGACAAGTTGTTCCACGCAAAGCAATGTAAATCAATGGTCGAGTACTTGACGACAACGTTCTATGTTTATCCACAACGTGTACAGCAGTACAGCCTCAATGCTTTAACAAGCCGTGTCTTCGACTCGGGGCTTTGAGCAAAGGCTTGCTATATGTTTATGTTTAGCTCTCAGCTTAAAGCATTAACCCTTGCCATACAATATTGCAGGCTCGGGACACGGACTCATGAAAGCAGGTCCGGAATTCCCTGTAGGCCATCATCATTCCGATTTTTTATTACAGTCTATTAAGGAGAATGAGCGGCATATAAATAAAATCATCTCAAACTCGCCCATGCCCATCAC